>CATIWF010228962.1:0-28700 GCA_949630135.1 Balakata baccata
AAATTATAAAGGTATAAATTCTGAATTTTCTTTGATTAAATTAGTTTTAATTGGCACATGAAAATCCTTTGATTTGGGTTTTGAAAATTTTTATTTTCCGCTGCGTTATATGTATGAGATACATGATCAAAACCCTTCAAATTGAATAGGGACTAGCTGTTGGAAGGTTCAGCTAATCAGAAGATGCCATGTGTCAAAATAGGCTATTTCCCAACCGGAAATCCTTCTCTGCAAACAACATTTAATGCATTTGTAAGAGAATGTTAGAAAGAGATATGACACTACTTTGTAACGACTAATTGGTGGGTAATCATTATAAATGCCCTACCAAAAGGCCATTTAATAAAACTAATCACTTTCTAAGTGCCAAAACTCTTGCAATTTATTTTCTCAATCCTTCTTCATTAATTGTTTGTGTAAGGGTTCAAGTGTTATCCTTCAAACACTTGGGTGATCTTGTAATTAGGTAGTGTGAACCAAATTACAAGGAATTGGTTGTTGTGTGAGCTATAAAAACACAAGGAAAATTTTGGGTTGAGTATTAGCCTTGGTAAAATACCTAGTTAGGAGTGAGCCAGCTAAAACTCCATTTGTAAATCTAAGTGGTTAGATTAGTGAATACTCGATTGAGATTGGGGAAAGGAGTAGGGTTAGTTAACACCTGAACCTCTATAAAATTCGTGTCTCTATCTCTTCTATCTTTTTGGCTTCCTTGTGTGTGCAAGAATTTTTATTTTCCCACCAATTCATCCCCCACTTCTTGGTGATTGTTTGGGCAACAAGACACGTGGGCGGTAACTGCCTCACTCTTCATTGGTAGCGCGTGTAGGCCATGCACCGCTTTCTGGTGGTAGTTCAGTTTCTTTTTGCCAAATTTTAACATGCTTTTAGGTGTTTCTATTAGTTTTGACCATAAAAATTACAATTCAGCACCACTTTGGCAGCTTTTGGTCATCATATACAAGAACCGAGAGTGAGTTGAACACAAAAAATCAATTTTCCAGAATTATAAACCCTAATTACAATTATAATCTTGGAAAATTCATATAAAATCAACTAAGCTTCCAAAAAATATGAAAAAATACTCGTTGACAAGCTTGTAACGAGAGTTGTTGAAGTGTAAATTTTGTATTTTCAATGCTAGGGCAGATCAGTTACAAGAATCTGGAACAGTTTTAAAGCACGAACGCCCTTGAATCCTTTGAAAATTTCAATCTAACTAGTAATTAGGAATATAAAATTTTTACCGAAATATCACTCTATTTTAGCTTAGCACCTTTATTTTTCCCACCTTTCATAAAATTCGTTCTATGAATTCTGGAAAAAAAATTATATATCAAAATAGGCATTAATATATTGAAAACTCTATAAAAATTGTAGAAACTATTAGATAGTATTATAACTTACACATTAAAGTGAGGTTTCAATCTTATATCTTTGCTACCATGGGCTAGAGAATCTATGAAAAATGTCTCACTCCATTCGTAGCAAAATACTATCAACATCTAGTGGTTACTAGATATATACAAATATGTTGAAGTTAGTAAATATGCTGAGAATAAAAGTTAAGCAAACATGAATGTAAAATTATTATAGTAGAATGAATTTTTTTTTTCTCTACGTTCCTTCATAACTTTTATAATATATCTTTTCACTGCGTTGGTCTCTATGAACTTTGAATTGAGCATTTCTAAACAGAGAAATATGATTGATGTTATTAAAAATTTAGTGCATAAGCTATGAAGTTATCTACATGCATGAATCACCAAACATATATAAGTTATTATTTTCCAATATGACAGTTTGATCTTACAATATTAGCAATAAACAATAAAATCTTACTTACAAATATACAAATGACTGAGACATTCCATGGAGAGAAAATGAGTGATGTCTTCCATACTGACATGAATTTTACAGTTATCTATTGGATACCTAAACACCTCAATGTTTGCATGAACGCCATACATGTACCCAGTAAGCAATTTAGCATCCATATCATGCATAAACTGCATATCACCATTTAAATTTGTCATAATTTTCTCATTAACTAATGGCTCATGTTGCATTATAGTTCATTCTTTGGATAAACCATTGCCTCATTTATTCTTTAGAGCCTTCTTTAATCGGTTAGATTTGGATTCCTATCAAATAATATGAAATTATGACATATATGATATATGAAAAGTGATAATCTGAATTGTATTATTCTATAATTTTAGACATTGTTACCTCTCTAAGAACCTCGAGATGTTGTGGCCATTGAACGAAGCTACCTTCCGCTTCCCCAACTATATTGGAGGTATTCAGTAGGCACAGGAAGTGGGGCTTCATGGCAACCAAAAAAGGCTTCATCTACAGATACATTGACGTGATTGGGCATGATGGGTTAGTTGTGCACCATACCATCGATTAGGGATGAATAAACCATACCTTTTGCCATAATAACTTGCTTACCTTCATGAATAATAGTAAGTTTGCACGATATATGTGTCTATAAAATCACCAAAATCAACATTAGATAACTTTAAAGTGGAAGTGGAAGTAGTGGTAATGAAATTTAAAACTTTACTTACAATTCTATTATTGGAAATGGTGGATCCACAGAGTGGCAACTACTAGGTGTTAGGTGAGAGTATGTAGGGCCCATCTCCACCTCCATATTGAGAAGCCTTGCTAGTCCTTTGCTCTCTAGTACTAAGCTACCTTGGATGACTTCCTCCCGTAACGCCTCCTGATAGATGCCTTTAGAATCGATGATGCCTATTATCTAATTAATATGTGTTTGCTTTTTATAATGACAGATGCCATCTACCTGCTTTGCACATTACACGTTTGTCGTTTATAAAGATAGGCACATATTAGTAGTCATTTTCCACTATATTTACAAAAATGTCACCACATAAATTTTATACATTTGTTGTTTTTACCTTAGACACGTAAACCTTTAACTTAAAGCAACTTTTGTACTAGTGTATAATGAAATGATATTCATAAAATATTATACTAATGAAAATGAAAAAAATAAACTAATATATTTTTACATCTCTTAAAAAATATTTTATCAAAAAATTATTGGGAAAAGTTCAAAAAATATGCTTGTGGTTTCCCACTTTTGGTAAATTTAAATACGTGGTTTTTTTGTATGCAAAACGAGTCTTGTGGTTAACATGTTAGCAAATTAAAGTATACATTTGTAATGCCATTTAAAAAGTATGATGTGGCACCATTTTTTCTTTCCTATATGGCAAAATTATCACTCATACATGGAATTTTAATAAATTAAAAAGAAAAGAAAAATTTTAAATAATAAAAAAACCCAACTTTCCACCAAAACAAAAATAAAATCCCTAACATCATAAACAACTTCATGAAACCCCTAACTCCTCCCAAAATCCAAAAACCCTATAACCGAAATCAATCTGCAACACTCGTATGAGCATCATCAATGGAGAATTAGAACCAATGAAATACCATAGATGACAAAGCGAATCATTGGGGGAAGTTGTAATCGCAAGTTGATACCTTAGACAGAGAAGAACAAACTCGCGGATAAGTAATCAAACTTGATCTCTCTTAATGTTTTTGATGTACGTTATGGTTTTTTTGGTTGCAATGGTATCTATTAAGGCCTTGAACTATGTTTCATGTTATAGATTTCGAATTGGGCTGCATGTTGTGGGTTTTGAACTGTGTTGCATGTTAGTGTTTTGGGTAAATGGGCTTATATGGGCATGATAATTAACAGATGCAAATTTTTGTGTAAATGTTCCGTGAGTGTGTTTATGTCTTATATGATGACTATTTTGTGTATGTGTGTCCTTTCAATTATGAGTTATAATGAATTGGTAGAGCTAATTTGCCTTTATGTGTTGAAATCAAAATTCACCATGAAGGGAAATGGAATAAGTCAAATGAAGATAACTAGGTTTATGAAAGGGGTTCAACTGATACAATTATTCAGGACGTAGATTACCTTTCATTCCATTACTTATAATTAGTTGGGGTTTTAGATATGTTTGGGTCTATATATGGTTTAAAATTTATGGACTTTCTAGTACAATTAGCTTAAAGGAGATTGTAGATGATTCAAATGTGTATAATATGATGGATTACAATAGGGGTTTGGCTTATTATATAACATTGTACTTTATGGCATATGATGAACCTATAGTAATATTTGATAGTGTTAAGTTGAGGATAAGGGGTAGCCAAGAATCAGATTATAGTAAAGAGGAGCAGTGAAGTGGATAGGAAATTAGATCTAATGAGGGTGTAGGAGCTGGAGAGGATGTTAAAGGGCATCTTGAAAAGACTGATGAGGGTAGAATTGAGGGTAATAAGGGTGTAGGGGCTGCTGGTGGGGTTGAAGGGTATGCTGAAGAGACTTATAAGGTTAGTGGGACTGCTGCTATAGGTAAAGGGGCTGGTAATAGTGCTGATGAAGGTAGATTTGCAGTTGATGAGGTTGCTAGGACTGCTAATGGGGCTGAGGGGGATGCTGGGGCTAGAAATAGGTATAATAAGGGTGGTTTTGGGGCTGACGAGGGTGTTGGGGCAAAAAATGGGCCAAATAAGGGTGATTTTAGGGCTAATGAGGATGTTAGGGCTACAAGTGGGTTTAATGAGGGTGGAATTAGGGCTCATGACCATGTTGGGGCTACAATAATAAGGGTGGTGAGCATGTAACTGGGCTTGATGATGCTACAAATGGGCTTGATGAGGGTGTTAATTAGCATGAAGAGGCTATTGAGGCATATATGACTAGTGATTGGCCTAGTATAACAGGTACTGCTGGGCCTTTAAGTTCACATCCTTTTGGAAAGACTTCTAATTCTAACGACGTGAAATATATAGCTACTGAAGACCCAGAATTAGCATATTTTGATTCTGATCCTTTTGATCCTAGTGAGCTTTTTGAGAACTTTTTTAATGCAAATGAAGTATTTAGCAATGAGGAAACAGAAGAAAACATAAGAGAAACAAAAGAAAATAGGAGAGAAAAAAAATATATCCCTACTATTGCATATTATTTAAATGAAAAAGACTTTCATGAAGGATTTGAGCAACCTAGATAATGATGGGTTGCATTCTTTAAAGGGATCAAATAATAAGGAGAAGGTGTGGAAATAATTCAATTGTGAGCAAAAGGTAGAGCTAGCTATAGGGATGAAGTTTACAATTTTTAGGGTATACAGGGAGACCTTAAGAGAGTGAGCAATTGAAAGGGATTTCCAATATAAATTGATAAACAACACCAATTATAAAATCATAGTTGTATGCCTTAAGAAGTGTGGCTTTTATTTTCATGCTAGCAAATTTAGAGGTACTAAGACATTTCAAATCAAAACTTTCAAGCCAAAACATCAATGTCTAAGGGAGTTTGAGAACCCCTTAGTTAAGAGTGAATTTTTGACCAAAAAAATATATCTTGATGAATTCAGACAAAATCTTGCCTGGGATGTGAACTCTATGAAGAAGAAATTCAAAAGAGAATGAGGAGTTGCAGTTTCTCTACATCAGTTTTATAGGGCAAAGAGGAGAGCAATACAAAAGATTGCATGATTATGGGGCAACTATTATGGTAATTATACTTGGAAGTTCAGTGAAGTTATCAATAGAGTTAGTTGATTTGCAACCTAAAGAAAATGAAGATGGTGCTGTCTCAAGCCTCCCAAAACAAGTATGTCTATTCCATTACATGTTAGATTTGCTCCACAGAAATGGGGGTAATTTAGTGGCATTAGACCTATAATTAGTGTTAATGGTTGTCATATGAAAAAATCTTTGGGAAGGCTACTATTATGTGTTGTTGGATGAGATGGAAACAAAAAGATGTTCCCAACAGCCATGGTTTGTGTGGATATGGAAGACAAAGCATCATAGGTCTGGTTCCTATCTACTTTGTTTAGTGATTATGGCAGACTTGAAGAAACAAAGTGGGTGTTCATGTTCGATAAACAAAATGTAATTTGGTTTGTCATAAGAAATAGGTAATTTGGTTTATGAATGTATCTGACCTATTATGCTATGTTATTTTACAGGGGTTGGTAGAAGCTTTTAAGGATGTTAAAGCAGAGGGAGAATGCACGCATTATGTCAAACACATGTATAAGAATTTCAAGAAAATATACAAAGTTCTAGAGCTGAAAAAGATATTGTGGTATGTAGCAAGTGCATAAACAACGAGCTTGTGGAAACATCACATTGATAAAATGAAGAAAAAGAATGAAGATGTAACGCCTAATAGTTGGGTTTTAGTTGTCATAAGAGTGTTTAATTGACATATGAGAATAAATGAGAGGGATATTATGTGTATATGAGGGCTTAGTTGAGGTTTATCTATGATCTTTGGTTAAAGGTTGATTTGAGGGTAAAAAAGACTTGAAAAAGTGAGTTATGAGTGAGTCACACCAGTGACTGCTGAAGGGAAGTGTTTTTGGAAAAGCTGTGAGATTGTCACAACCATGAATAAATGAGTCACGATAATGATGGATTTGGTATAAATAGATTCAACTCCATTTTCTTTCATTTTTACTCGATTTTAAAAGCCCTAAACCCTAGCCACCGGTCTTCTCACACCGAAGAGGTGTTTTCCATCAATTCCTTTTAAATCTTAGCCTTAAAAACATAAGATCAACCATCTAAGGTGAGATTTATCAAGGATTTGGAGAGAAAAAACATGGAAGAGAAGAGTTTTAGAGAGAGGAAGCTTGGAGCTTTGAGGGAGCTCGAGATCCTTGCCCATAAGTGTTGATTTCAGTCATTAAGAGGTAAGAAACCATGGTTCTTCATCTCTATAACATGCTTTTGGGTGGGTTGATGTTTACTTGAAATGGGTAAAGACACATTTGTAAATGTGTTAAATTAAGGTATGATCTTGGTTTTTATTGAGAGAAAACTCACTTTAATGCTAGATTAATTGGGTAATCACATTTTTAGTTGGGTTTGAGTGATCAAAGACCAAGCTTGAAGAGTTAGGGGTTGGGTTTTATGATTTTCTAGTTTTATATAGACTATGTGTTGATGTGTGGTTATGTTTGTTCTTAGGAAGTGTCTTGCAAGGTAGGGCAACCATCCAAGTGGTTGGACAAGCTCCAAAGCTTGGAGTTTTGCTTAGCTTGATAGAGGTATATATATACGCATTTTAATTCAACCCAATTGTATGTTATATGTTGATAAATTCGTTTGGATGCTTGAATTAGTTGTTAAGTGGATTAAATGCCCAATGGTGTATTAGGAGGATTGAATAATGTGTTAATTGGTTGTAATAAGTAAAGAAATGTGTGATTGCATACTAATTGAACAATAATGAGTGGATGGATTGATATATAATGAATGCTTAAGAGTAGGAAAATGGACAAGTAGATGAGTTAATTGTAAACAATTGAGGTAAATTATGCTAAACTCATAAAATGTACAATGGGTAGAATTAATGGGGATACAGGTGCTAACTTATATGCTCAAATTCATGGGTTTGTGATATGGCAAGGTCATAAGTTGTAGGTCTTGTGGCATGTAAATGGTAAATAAGTAAAAGAATGAGATTTGGGTAAGGAATCACAAGGGAAAAAGGTAAGTAAAGGTTAATGAACTATGATTAAAATATGAATGAGCTTGGTATGATAAGTAAATGTTGTTAGTGAGGTTCCACTTAGGAGAACCTTAGGTTGCTTATGTTTTTGGCTTGAAATGTAGAGAATGTTGATAGGTTGGGTGGCAATTGTACCACTGTAGAGCCTATGTGTGTGCTATGTTTTGAAGCGATGTTGACCTTTATGTATAGAAATGGATGGTAGCTTTCACCACTAGAGTCACTATTTGGCTTATGGCTTGCCTAGCTATGAATAGAGAAAGTCATCACTGGGTTCAGCACTAGACAAGCTGTGACACAAGTTGTGAATAAGAGGGTAGAAGGGTTCCTAACCAGGCAAGCCGTGACACTGGCTGTGAACCCCTATGTTGAGCATTTTTAACACTTATTTATGTGGAATTTATATGAGCTATGCCATGATATATTGTAATGGTTTCATGCTTGAGAAAATGTTGAATTTTTAAGTGATTTAAAGTGATATGTGATTGTATAAGGCTTTTAGGCCTAAGTAAAGATTAGAGTTAAACATGGTACCATGGTAGGAAGACTAAGGGGGTATGAAGCTTGTGTGAGTGCTCTTAGTCTTACTAGTTGAGGTCTCTGAAACTTGTTTGAGCGCTCTCAATTGTTAGAACGAGTACTCTAAAGGTAATTACCTTTAGCACTAATTGTACATATTCTTTCCAATGAATAAAAGACATTTTATTATTTGATGTTCATTTATTTTATGAATTAATTACATCATTATCATATAATGAAGTCCATGATATAACACATAGTATGATTGAAATCATGATGGGATCAAGATATTGAGATTCTTATATGTAATTATGTTAGTATCTAAACTATCCCTAGTCATAGGAGCAATAAGAGTGGACATTGTTGATCTAGATAGACTAGAATATGTAATACTTTTTGATTGGATCAAGCAGTATATCTTATTAGCTGTAAGCATGAGATGTTTAGAGTTAACATATAGATGCCTGCTAAGAGTAGTCAAGTACATTAGATGACCAGTTATGAGACGATCATATGGATTATTGATTCATACGTCAGTGATAGTCTCATCATAGCAGTAGTGCAAGTATCCTTATACTTGAGGTGCTCAAGGTTATCTTAGATACTGATTCTGTACTTTGACTTAATTCCTTGTTGTCTCACAGAGGTTGCTCATAGGGTAGAGATTAGATACAGCTTGAAGTATTCAAAGGTAGTTGAGTAGCCAACAAAAAATTCACCACTCCTGATAAAAAGAGTGTATACCTGCAGCCTCTTGTAGGGATCATTACTCGAAAGTCTCTAGCTAGAGCATAAACGTCATTGCGATAGTCTTGAGTAACATATTTAAATGCTTGATGAGTCTCAAAGACAAGATATAAGATCACTTTGACTAGATGTGATGTAGTCAATCTAGTGGGAGCTGACACTAATGTTGGAAAGATGATGCACTAAGAAGGGGGGAGGGAAGGGTGTTGTTGAATTTGTGGCAAATAGAAATTTTCGGCTTAGTGAATTTCTTTAAGTGTTTGAACAATATTTAAATAAAACATAGAAAGTCAAGGAGCAAGAGAAGATTACACACAAGGATTTATAGAGGTTCAGGTGTTAATAAGCTCTAGTCCTCTCTCTAACCGCAATTGGGAGTTCTACTATCTCAACTTGAGATTACGAGAGAGTTTCCTAGCTAACTCATAACTAGAGAGTTTTCGAAGCTTACCCATAACTAAGTGTTTTCTCAAGGCTCACATCGAATCCAAATTCCTTGTGTTTAAATAGCTCACTCACAACCTAAACAAGAGTTTTTCTCACTAGGATCACTCTTACAACCTATACCTAAGTGTTTTATGTTAACACTTCAACCTTTTTACAAAATAAGTTGGGAAATAAAATTGCAAGAGTTTTGGGCACACTTAAAATTAAGCTCTTATTATCTAAGGCCTTTTGGAGGTCTATTTACAGTGTTTACTTTCCAATTAGCCGTCATATATGATGCCAAAATTATTTCTAAAGTTCAAAAGATGATTGACTAAAAGTTGTTTGACAGAGATAGTTTTTTGATCGAGAAATTCATATATTTATTGGAATCTTACACGTGGCAACCTTGGATTTGTCCTTTCCTTCAACGGCTAGTTTCAATCAAATTTCTCGGTCGGGACAACTTTTTGGAACTTTTGACTTGAAACTTGGAATGCTGGAATCGAGCACTTCTCGAGGGGGAACCTTTTCCCGAGAGGGAAACTATCCTTCAATTTTTGACCGATTTGTTCACTAAGCAAATCAAATCTAATTGACTTGAAACTTTGTATACTACCAAAACAATACTAGATGAAGACATTAGTAATATTTAATTTGATTGTTAAGATCAAAATAGAGATCAATCACCCTAAGGTTAACAATCTGCCCCTTTTTAATTTTGACGATCAAACTAAGCAAAATAATAAAATTGAGTATGCAAAAAAGAAATGAACATATTAAAAAACAATTATGTCAAGTTTCAAGGTAATCCATTTTGATTATCATGTTCTATTTATAAAAAATCACACTTTTTAGATCTCAATATTTTCGAAAAATGACTCTCCCTTTATGTTCTTACATTTTGCTTATGTTTTCTTATATTTCTCCCCCTTTGTCAAGATCAAAAAGAATATAAGCAAGTATAGTATAAGATCAATCACATAGTGCATAAAGAGAGAAGATAAGAAAGAATATTAAAAGATTAAACAACATGATACCAAAAGGTTATCGTATATATATGTAAAAAAAACTCTTAAAAACATAACAAGGATATGAAAATAACATATGTTATCAATTGCTAACAAATGATACCAATTGTTGGTCGCACAAACACATATCAAAAACATCAAGATAAGTAAATCATCTTAAAGCATAAAATATGAGTTGAGAGAATGCTTATCGATATGAAGACCGTTCCATGATCTTGAGGTACTTTTTCATAGAGATTCAATTCTTCTCTTGTGATGTCTGCTTTAAGTAGCTCCTTCTTACTTTATGCCAAGTTTGAGTTTAATGGGGTTGATCACTTGAGAGAAGATATTTTGTTGAGCATGTGCCTTTGACCACTTATGGGCAACTTATAAAAGAATCAAACAATTTTTGGTACCTATTCAAATTTGGGTCTGTAGGGGTTAGCTCTAGAAGGTTCCTAATGAGCCTTCCGTACAAAAAAATGCTTGTTTATGTGCTCAAATCTCATACAATAATGGCATTGCTTGGACTTAAATATTTCTTGCCACTTTGTGTGGTGTGGTGTATGAAATCTTATGTGCATGCCTTTTATACACAAAGGCATGGTTGGTCTTTTGAGGTTTCCCTCTTGGATCATACGAACTTTTACTACTTTTCTTTTGAGTAGTGGCTTTGGTGTGTGCCTTGCCTTTGGCTTTAGGGCCAATTACCTTAATGAATGAGGTTTGTGGTGTGATAGCCTTAACAAATATTGAGCTAGGTGGAGATGATGTTGAAGGTCCATTGAAGCCTAGACCATGTCTTACTAGAGGTTTTTGAGATACAATAAGTGTATCCAAATTTTCCTTCCCTTTACGAAATTTTGAAATTGAGTTTCTGAGCTCTTCAAACTCACTTTTTAAAATATTATTTTCATTAAGCAAAGAAGAGGTTGAAGGTTTTGATGAAAGATCATCCAATGATTTCTTAAGAAATTCATTAGATGTTTTAAGCTTTAAAACAATTTTTTATAGATCATCAAAATCATTTTTCAAATCCAAATACTTGTTTTTATGAAAAATACTTTTCTTTTTAAATTTCTCAATTTCAAGGTTCATGATTTCAATCAAAACATCATCATCATCATCATCATCATCATCATCATCATCATCATCATCATCATCATCATCATCATCATCGTCATCATCATCATCATCATCATCATCATCATCATCATCATCATCATCATCATTATGCATGTTATCAAAAGATTGAGATGTAGAACATACCTTATAGGAATCCTCTTGTTGAGCCATGAAGCAAGAGGCGGCAATTTTTCCTTCACTTATGGAGCTTTCATCACTTGAGGGCTCATATCTTCTTTGCTTCATGTAGGAACTCCTTTGTGTCTTGAGTACTTGGAGGATTGATTGAAGTTATTGCCATACCTTTTCTTAAGCTTTAATCTTCTCATAAGTTTGACAATCTCTCCATCACTATCTTCTTCACTCCTTTCCTCTTACTAGAGCTTTCATCTGCATAATACTTCAAAGTTGAAGCTTTGAAAGCTAAAGCCTTCTTCTCCTTTTGAAGCTTTATCGCCTTATCTTTTGCCAAAGCCATCTCATGTGTGAGAAGCTTGCCAATGAGCACATCGGTGGATATTTTACTTAAATTATTATTGGCTTCCTCAATGGCGGCAACTCTTAACCTGTACTTTTTGATGGAAGACTTCTCAAAATTTTGTTGTTGATATCTTCAAGCTTAAGGTGTTTCCCAGCCTTTCTTAAGTTGTTGATGATAGCAAGGAGTCAGTTAGTCATGTCGGTAATAGACTCAAAGGATTTCATCTTGAAAAGCTCATATTCGGACATGAGCAATTGAATTCTCTTAGACTTCATTTGTTTGGTTCCTTCATAGTAATTCTCCAAGGTTTTCCAAATGCCATAAGCACTTCTACAATGCAACACTTTAAGACTATCTTGTTGAGGAATGGCAGCAAGGATAATTGCCATCGATCTTTTGTTTCTTCTATTTGCCTTCTTTTGAGCATTGGACTAATCATCCCGAGAAATTTCTTCCTCTACACCTTCCACTTCCTTAGTTGGTGCCTTCCACTCCTTATAGATAGTGTCCCACAAATCGATGGACTCACTATCCATAAAGAGCTCAATTCGAAACTTCCATTAAGCAAAGTTGGCACCATAAAAAATAGGGAAATGATTGCAAACTTCACCCTTCACCATCTTGATCTTTTCTCTTGCACTTAAGCCTTGAATAGAGAGACCAAGGCTCTAATACCAATTGTTGGAAAGATGGTGCACTAAGAAGGCAGGAGGGGAGGGGGGGGGTGTTGAATTGGTGGCAAATAGAAATTTTTGGCTTAATGGATTTCTTTGAGTGTTTGAACAATATGTAAATAAAACATAGAAAGTAAAGGAGCGAGAGAAGATTGCACACAAGGATTTATAGAGGTTCCGGTGTTAACAAACCCTAGCCCTCTCTCCAACCGCAATTGGCAATTCTACTATCTCAACTTGAGATTACAAGAGAGTTTCCTAGCTAACTCACAACTAGAGAGTTTTCTAAGCTTACCCACAACTAAGTGTTTTCTCAAGGCTCACACTGAACCCAAATTCCTTGTGTTTTAATGGCTCACACACAACCCAAACAAGAGTTTTTCTCACTAGGATCACTCTTATAACCTATACCCAAGTGTTTAATGTTAACACTTCAACCTTTTTACAAAATAAGTTGGGAAATAAAATTGCAAGAGTTTTGGCACACTTAAAATTAAGCTCTTATTGTCTAAGCCCTTTTGGAGGTCTATTTATAGTGTTTACCTTCTAATTAGCCATTACACATGGTGCCAAAATTATTTCTAAAGTTCAAAAGATGATTGACTAATAGTTATTTGACGGAGACAGTTTCTCGGTCAGGAAATTCATGTATTTGTTGGAGCCTTACACGTGGCAACCTTGGATTTGTCTTTTCCTTCTACGGCTCTTTAACGACTAGTCTTAATCAAATTTCCAGGTTGGGACAACTTTCTGGAACTTTTGACTTGAAACTTGGAATGCTGGAATCGAGCACTTCCCGAGGGGGAACCTTTTCCCAAGGGAACTTTTTTTCCTAGGGGGGAACATGCCTTTCCCGAGGGGGAAACTGCCTTTCCTGAGGGGGAAACTGTCCTTCAATTTTTGACTGATTTGTTCACTAAGCAAATCAAATCCAATTGACTTGAAACATTGTATACTATCAAAATAATACTAGATGAAGACATTAGTAACATTTAAGTTGATTGTCAAGATAAAAATAAAGATCAATCACCCTAAGGCCAACAACTAAGACCATGCTTTGAACCGAGTGGGATATAGTTTGGTGAAAGAATGTATTATACAAATTATTATCTATAGAAAGGTTGGCAGTTAAACCACAGACTTTCCGGTTAATTGGGAGTCTTGATATGTTACTAGATACTGCTCATATTTTGCTCGAGATCAAGTGTTGATTTGGGTGGCCAACATAACTGGAAACCAAATGGGACATACGTATTGAAGGTCTTAAGAACATGTAAAATGGTCTTAGATAAGATCCAAACATATATAAGAGAGTTTAGCGTCGAACGGTGTTACGATCGCGGAAAAATTTCATAGGTGCAAGTTTATCGGAGCGGCGCGAACCCATAGGAGTGCCAATGCAGCAGTGCTACCTTTGACATGGATGTGTCCTTGGTGACATGCTTGTGTCAGATGTTGTCAAGAGTCTGCCATCATTTATAAGGGCGTGTCATGGTGCAGTAGTGGCTACACAACACATGACATGCCTGTGTCACTTATGACACGAGCATGTCATAGCCCAACAATAGATATGTACTGATGTGAATCATAGCAAGTGACATCTTATTTTAATGGCATTTTGATTTTTAAATGCCTATTTGGGTGAGAGTGAGACTCTAAACCCTAAAGGTGTTTTGGAAACACATATATAAGTTAATTTTATAGAAAATTAACTAAGCCTCCATCAGAAATTAAGAATTAATTTCATATTCTCTCAAATACTAAGATTGTTCATATTACTACTACATTTTGACCAATCAAACCATCACCTTGAGGTTTTGTTCTTCGTTTTTCGCATGGATATTGTTAGAGGCATTATGTTTGGATTGCTGTGGTTTGCAATAATCCTGTAAGGAGAGGAATCGAAGATAAATTTCAAAGAACACAAAGGTAATCATCTTCAACCTTAGGTAGGTCAATTGGTTTTGATGGCATAAGCCGATTCTATGGTTTTGGGTTTTTAAAAATTTTAATTTTCCACTGTGTTCTTGTATGTGATACATGTTCAAAATCTAACATCAACTAGGAGGAACAAGGTGGCTTGAGGCCCAGTATTTGGGTGCCTTTGATTCCTGTAGTTTGTGCAAGGCTAAGGGGTATTAAACTTGTGTGGGTGCTCTCAACTAGGAAGGCTCTATGGAACTTGGTTTATGGATGGGTTAGGGGGTCTGAAGTTTGTGTGAGTGCTCCTAACACATGAGAAATGTTAGGCAAGACTGAATTAGTCTTGAGCTTGTGTAAATTTCTATGATGTGTGATATGTGAGGATTGTAATGTATGGTGATGTGGTTATATATATATATATATATATATATATATATATATATATATATATTAGTCTTGAGCTTGTGTAAATTTCTATGGTGTGTGATATGTGAATGTATGGTGATGTGGTTATATATATATATATATATATATATATATATATATAAGGCTTAGTTTAAATGCTTCCATGTAATACTAAGAATAGGGTGACGCTAGAAGTTGACAGAAGGCAGAGCCTGAAGAGTCAATGGTCAATCTAGCACTAGGAGGATGATGATACATGCATATGTCATGCTTATGGGTTTTGAGTTGTAATGAAAAATTTGTTTTGATTTTGCTTGTAAGAAAGTTTGTATTAGTTTGAGCTAGGTGTAACTCAAGGGTTTTATGGATTGTAAATTAAAGTTTTATTTAAAAAAATGCATTTGATTTTAAATTTTCAAGTTATCATGGCCATGGTACAGAGAAAAGTTTTAAATTGAACGAAGTTTTAAATCTCATGTACGGTAACATGCCTTGGTATAATTAGAGGGAATTCTAGTTGTAATTAGGGGTGTTATAGAAGATATATACAATTGGGCTATAAAGCATGAGAGGGAAGGCCAGATGTTTCTTCAGCACACATGCAAAATCAGATGCCTTTCAAAACAACATTTGTGAGTCTTTCAATTCATATATTTTGGGAGGTAAGGACATGAGAATTATGAGCATGTTTAAGTGGATTAGAAGAAAATTTATGAAGCATTTCCATGTTAAATACTAAGCAATGGAAAAATATGCTGGTGATATTTGCCCAGGTATACAAGATAGGCTAGAGCAAGTAAAATTATAGAGCAGGGACTATTTTGCACTACTGTTGGAAATAAGAAGTATAAGGTTGACTGTGGTGACATAAGATCAAGTGTTGATTTGAACATTAATAGCTGCAGTTATAGGATGTGGGACTTGATAGGGAATAATACAAGCATGCTATATCAACTATATACACTAATAAGGAGAAGGCAGAGGAATATGTGACTTATTGTGTATAGGCACATGTTTAGTCCTATTCTAGGAAGACATGAATGGGTTATAACTAAGATGCTAGACATCGAGCCAAGTATAATAAGAAAACTAGCAAGGCGACCTAAGAAAAAAAGAAAGAGGGCATTAGGTGAAACTAGAAATCCATTTATCGTGTCAAGGGCTGGTGGTCAAGTGGTTTGTGGTAATTGTAAGCAAGTTGGCTACAATGTCAGGGGATGTAAGGCTAGTGTCATAAGGGGAAAACCCTATGGTAAAAAAGAATGATATTCGCTAAGAATAAAAATCAATCAACTTCTGTTGCTTCAAGTAGGCAAAGAACAAGATCACAAGTCGATATAGGATCTAATATGGTATTTCATTGTCTATTTTTATGTATCACTTGTCCCTACATTTTTCTCATATGGTGTCACATACTTTGTTAAAAATGCTTACTATTTTCTTATGTGTCATAGGATGAAACAAAAAGGAGTAATAAAAGGGCTAGTTCATTTCAACCTGGGCCAACAAATGTGACTTCAACAACATCAACACAAAGGCAATGCTCTTCATAGTCTGTTAACAACATAAGTGGATAGGTATGAGTTAGATACCACTTTTAATCTTTAATCTTCATTTTCCAAATTTACTTGTTCACTATTTATGCCTTTTTGCAGGCATCTTCAAAAGCAACTACAACTTCAGTCCATGTTCCTACTAGGCCTCCTTCAATAAATAAACTTCCACTAAGGAACCCCTTTAGGCATCCTCGTACAGCAAACCAGCACCAACCTCCTCCTACAGTAAAATAGTAGCAACCTCATCTATCCGTTTTCAATAATAGCAGGAGAACTCAAAATCTACAGATCTAGCTGCGACAATTCTTTGATTGCGTTTTTGCTTTTTGTCAATTAGAACCTGTAACTTTTTTTGCTTTTGTAATGTGGCTGGCTTTTTTATGTCATGTGGTTTGCATTTTTTATAATGTTGCTAGCATTTGGCTAATTTTTTTCATATGGCTAGGATATTTACTATAACGCCACAATTTTGTTTGGGGAAACCACTTTTCTGCTTTGTTACCCAAACAATCACTAGGAAGGGAGGGATGAATTGGTGTGGAACTTAAAACTTTTTACAAATGGATGATAACAAGAAATTAGAAACAGTAAGGTGAAGAGATTGACACATGAAATTTATAGAGGTTTGGGTATTAACGAACCCTAGTCCTCTCTTCAATCCCAATTAAGAGTTTTACTAATCTAACTTCCTTTAGATTACAAATGGGTTTTTCACTAGATCACTCCCAATTAGGTGTTTTCCCAAGATTCACACTCAACCCAAATTTTCCTTGTATTTTGATGGCTCACACAACAGCAAATTCCTTATATCTTAGCTCACACATAGCCCTTATACAAGAACAAATCCCAAATATTTGAGTCTCACACTTAAACCCTTACAAGAATCAATGAAAAATAATTGAGAAGTAAGTTAGAAAGAATTTGGGACTTAAAAAGATGATCAGTTGTTCCAAATGGCCTTTTGATAGGGTATTACTTATCACCCTTCAATTAGTTGTTACATTTGGTCCCATTTGTTTCCAAAAAGTCTTTCTTGCAAATTCAATTAATTTTGCTTTCGACGAGTCTATCCCAGTTGGGAGATGGTGTGTCTCGAGTAGGATAGGTGGTTATTTAACGGTCTTCTAACATGTGGTAGCTTCTTGTTAGACCATATCTTCAACGACTAGTTTTTCAAATCGTCCCGATCATGACACCAGTGTCTCGATCGAGACTCTCAGTTTTCAAATGTTGACTGTAGCTTTGACTTGTCATAAATAAGCCTATTCCGAATGGGACTCTACTCTCGGTTAGGATGATGTGTTGGTTAAAGTAGCCATTTTGACTTTCCAAGGTGATGTGGCAAATTATGGTTGAACCTTCTTCCAACAGTCATAATTTTTGAAATCTCCCAGCCGGGATGAACCTTGTCCCAACTTGGCAATTCTTTTTTCTTGGTCAAGATTTGTTTTTGGATCTCAAGCTTTGTTTGGTTTTGTCAGGAGCTCTCTATCCCGGGCGGGATCCTTGTCACGAGTGAGATCTTTGTGCCTCGGGTGGGACAAGCACGACTTTAGCAATCAATTGATTTTTCCATAAAGCAAATCAAGTTCAATTACTTGAATCTTGGAACATTATAAAGCAACACTAAATGAAGATATTAGAAACATTTAGTTTGATTGCCAAGATCAAAATAGAGATCAATCACCCTAAGGTTAACAATCTCCCTCTTTTTGATTTTGACAATCAAACTAAGCCAAAATATAAAATTGATAGTGCAAAATTAAAATCCAAGTATTGAATCGGTATATCGAGTTTAAGGCAAAATATATATGTTATCATATTAAATAACTTTTCTCCCTTAGTGTAATAATGATAATTATTTCTCCCTTTTATTTTCAATAGTAATTTCTCCCCTTTTGTTCCCTTTGTTTTAAGTATCTCCCTTTTGTTCTGTTTGTTCAAAGTAACAATTTTTGCTTTAGTTATTCTCTCCCCTTGTCAAGATAAAAAATAATGTAGTAGATATCAATCACCAAAAGAGGCATAAAGCAAATAAGTTAAGTAAATTGCAAAACACAAAGCAACTTTTATTGAAAGTAAATGTGGTACATAAAATGTTTGATTATAAAAGTAAAGCCACATTCTAAGACACTTAAAACTAAAACAGAAGAATGCAAAAGACTAAGTTTAGAACTGGGTTTCCTCTTCTTCATTGTCATCATCATCATCACCGTCTTCATTATCTTGCTCCCCCTTATATGGTGCTTCCTTATCAAAATTAGTCGGGTACATTTATTCCCATATGGCTTTGCATCCCTTGAACATCCATATGGAGGTGCCTTATCATGTCAAATGTTCTCATTTATAAGGAATAAAGATCTTGCAAGGAAAAAGGAGAAGGACCATGCTTTTGAGTTTGATCTCCTTAGGGTTGCCCTTATTGTCCACTTAATGCTCTTTCACCAAGACATATTCTTACCCTTATCTCGGACAATTGTTGAGAAGCAATTTCTACTCCATGTATCTCATGAGCATATACAAACTCATCAACTCCCTTATGTCGCCTATAGAAGGCTTTGCAATTGAGAAGAATATCAAGGGGGTTAGAGAATCCAGAGAATGAAGAGGTGATAAGAGCAATACGTTCCGATGTCATCAAGCCAAGGTGTTTGGCTATGAGGGATTGAAATTTGACATGATGAGAAATAGTGCCTTTAGTGTTATTTTTGATGGATTGAAATTTTTCAATGAGAAGAGGGGCTATTTTAGTAGGCTTGTAGTAAACCATGACATAAAAATAGAAAAAATCATCATAGGTGACATTTTCATTGCTTTCACTTGCACAAATGGTGAAAGTAATGATTTGATGGAGGAGAAAGTGAAGAGGGAATTTTATGTTTTTGGAGTTGGAGAATTTTTCAAGATGATTCTCCAAGGAAATTTCTTTCTAAAAAGTAGAGTAGGAGAGATGCATTACATTGTCATTTAACATACCTATTGTCTTAAACTTGAAGACATCAGCAAATGGATCTTTGGTCATCTCTTGTTGTTCACTAAACATATGAAAATGAATTCCATTATAGCCTAAGGGGTGCTAGGCATCCTCTATCAGTTCTAGAGAGCAAAGAAACTTCATTGTGAGTTATTGGTGTCCATCCACTATGGGGAAGACAAAGGACATCTAGCCCATTTCGTGAAGATAGGCTAAGATTTCGTCCTTTAAATGGATTTTGGCCAAGTCATTCAAATTGGGAATTTTATTGGGGATGAATTTCCTTTTTGATAGTCGTTGATAGATGGTCTTCTGCTCATCATTAAATGCTTGGAAGATTTCCTTATAGGAGGAGTAGTTCGTGGGTAGAGCAGCAACTCCCTTGCCTTTAAAGCCACGAGTCTTTGAATATGGGTGCCATTTGAATGTGTATTGAAGAAGATGAATAGGAAGGGGAGAGAAGGTTTAAATAGGTTTTGAAAAGTGATAGTTACAGTTTAGGATACTTAAATAAGGAGTTATGATGTTTTGAAATGTTCTATGACAGTTTTGAAAAAGTTGTCATCGAGTGTATCTTGGGCAGGACACATGGTGTCCTGACCACAACATGAGTAACAATTAGAAGAATTTGAATTTTGAACCCTTTCTCGATGGGGACAATGGGTATCTTGAACGGGACTAGTTGAAAAGTTGCAACGGTAAAAAAAAAAAATTCAAATATCGCGAGTGAGATTGACATTTCTTTAGCACGATTTATATTTCGAGCGGGAAAGACATGAAGAAATGAATTCTAAGATTTGAAAAAGAAAATTGACCTAAGCATCCTATTGTGGCATATCAATTATGATCAATATAAATGTCTTTGACTATTTTAACCTTGAAGTTCATCAAATTGAACTTCAAGAATATAAATGTTCAAGATTTGCATACAATCACATATATATAGACAAGTAAAATTATAACATTTAAGTTAATCAAACAAATCATATAATAATGCACAAACACATATGTAATGTCAAATGCATGACTTAAAATTCTTTTTAAATTAATGTACTCCTATCAAGCACATAAAGCTCTCTTTTAATAAAACAAAATTTTTCTTCTTGAAGAGGCTTTGTAAAAATATTAGCTAATTGATTGTTAGTGTCAATAAATTCCAATATAACATCACCATTTTGAACATGATCAAATGATGTCTTATGTCAATGTGCATACTTCTAATGCAACACCCTCCCATATAGCATACTTAACCGCTATACGAGGGAGCGTTACCATATATTCATATAATAACATGGTTCATATATCATCATATGCACATCTATTGATCTCATGTTATATCATAGCACATAGGTCATAATATCATTAACATATCATGCCATAATGACCGATTCACATAAGGTCGTCTATGTATCACTTTTGTATATCATACATCTTATACGGGTCCATGTGTCATCACATTTGCATTTAATTTCTCATGTCATGATAAATAAAAAGGGATATGCTAAATCGCGAGAGTTGCAAGCTTGCCTTTGGTGTCACGCCTGCGATAAAAGTCGTGAGCCGGAACCCCCCGTCGCGAGTGTGACTTTCGCAATAACAGCAACACGAACACAACATTTTCTCATGCCAATTCTCTTTTTAATTCATTTCCAAAACCAGAACATCATTATAGAACCATCCTATGATATATATATAGATTAGAATACCATTACGAACATGTCATTACTCATGTAATCCATCTTATTAAAAATTAAGGTAAGATAATCCAAGTATTTATTTCATCTATCAATTTCCACTGAGTTAGATCATGTTTCATAGCATTCAACAGTAACATATCATTCAATATACCTATGCTTTAGTAATCATGTACCCAGAAAGCGAATAAATATGATTATAGGTACAAACCTTGATCTATGGAGTCAAAACTATCACTCTTACATCTCTCTAACGTTCGGTGTCCTTTCCTCACCTTCTGTGCCATTCCCTAGCATCAAAATTACATGAGCCAAGGGTTACAAAATGTTCTATACCTTAAGTTCAAAGAGAACCATATCGAAAACTTGGAGAAAACCTTAACTTTAATGATAATAATCCATTAAACTCAATCTAGGAGTGTTAGGGAGTCGAAATGCTTACTAAAATACTTTAGAAATTCCAGAATACAGGTAGAGAATTCAAATTATAGGGCTATTCAAACCCAACATTGTGTTATAGAGAATAGCATCCAAAAACCCTTGATTAAACCATTTTTATCCACTCTCAAATGTGTTTTTATGGCATTTAATCAATGGAGGGTGAAGAAATTGTTCTCTGGTCGTGCTCTAGAGTGTAGGGGTAGCTAAGGTTCTGAAAATAGTGAAAAAGATGAAGCGATATCATGTTTAAATAAGGTAAATGTCCCGACCAGAATCGCGAGAGCGATTTATTTCGCGAGTGCGATCTTTGAATCGCGAATGCAATTATGTTCTGCCCATTTTACCTCAATATAGGCCAAAATGGATCCCTTTTACATCCTTATTTTTAATTACCATAATACCCCTCATGTTCCACATTATGTCTAGGCCCTATTTTGTGGGCGTTACATTTAGAATCTTGAATGAGATTTTTTGAAAGATTTATTGCACTTGTGCTATCACATTTGATGGGAATGTGATCAATCACTTGACCATAATCTTTAAGTTGTTGTTTCATCCAAAGAACTTGAGTTCAATAACAACTTATTACCACATATTCTACTTCAGCGGTGGATAAGGCAACCGAAACTTATTTCTTACTAAACCGAGAAACTAAAAATTCACCTATAAAGTGACATGTTCCGAATGTGCCTTTTCTATCTAAAAGACTACCAACATAATCAACATTTGAAAAACCAATGATGTGAAAAGATGAATGTCTAGGATATCATATTCCTAAATGCATTGTGTCATGAAGATATTTTAAAATACCTTTTACGACATGCAAATGAGATTCTTTATGACAAGATTGAAATCTAGCACATAAGCAAACACTATACATGATATCGAGTCTAGAGGCGATTAAATAAAGAAGTGATCTGATCATACCTCTATAAAGCTTTTCATCAATAGTTTTACCCTTTTCATCTTTGTCCAAATTTGTTGATGTACTCATTGGAGTTTTTGCATCATTGCATCCATCCATTCCAAATTTCTTAATTAGTTCCTTTGTGTACTTGGATTGATTGATGAAGATGCCTTCTTTGCCTTAATTTCAAGACCGAGGAAAAATTTTAACTCTCCCATCATGCTTATTTCAAATTTCCTAGTCATACACTTAGCAAACTTTTGGCAAAGAGATTCATTAGTAGAACCAAATATAATATCATTAACATAAATTTGAACAACAAGAGTATCATGCTTATTCTTTTTAATAAAACGAGTTTTATCATTACGTCCTTTTGAAAATCCATTGTCTATAAGAAATGCACTAAGTCTTTCATACCAAGCTATAGGAGCTTGCTTTAATCCATAAAAGCCTCAATGAGTTTGTAAACATGATTTGGACATTCATGATTTTCAAAACCAGGAAGTTGTTCAACATAAACTTCCTCCATTATAAAACCATTTAAAAATGTGCTTTTAACATCCATTTGAGAAAGCTTAAAGTTTATGTGACATGTATATGCTAACAAAATACAAATAGCTTCTAGCCTTGCAACGGGAGCAAAGGTTTCATCATAGTCAATGCCTTCCTCTTGATTATACCCTTTGGCAACCAATCTAGATTTGTTGCTAGTGATGTTACCTTTCTCATCTAGTTTGTTCTTATATACCCATTTACTACCAATAATTGGGTAGTCCTTAAGTCTCAGAAGCAAGGTCCAAACCTTGTTTCTCTCATATTGATTGAGTTCCTTTTGCATAGCATTACCCAATTCTTATCACTTAAAGCCTCATCAATACACTTTGGTTCAATTTGAGATACAAAAGCAAGATTAGAATCAAGGAATTTAGAGCAAGCACTTACACCTTTTGTAGGATCACCAATAATTTGCTCCTTTGGAGGGTTTCTTACAAACTTCCACTCTCTTGTCAATTTATTGGTTTCTTGTTCTAGAGGTTAAGCTTTCTCTTGGTGTTGCTCCTTTTATTCTTCATCTTGATCGTCCTTCTTTGATGATTCTTCATTCTTCTCTTGACTAAGATTTAGGTTTTCCATAGTACCTACAATATCATCTAAAGTACTACCTTTCCCAATATCAAGTCTATATGATTCATCAAAGTTAACATGCATAGACTTTTCCATAACTAAAGTTCTTTTGTTAAAGACCTTATAAGCTTTACTAAAGGTGAAATAGCCAAAAAATACGACTTCATTAGATTTTGAGGCAAATTTCCTAAGGTTATCCTTGGTGTTCAATATAAAACATTAGCAACCAAATACCCTAAGATATGAAATTTTGGGTTTTCTTCCATTCCATATCTTATAAGAGGTTTTATTTAAAATATATCTTTTGAAAACATGGTTAGAAATATAAGAAGCGGCATTAGTGGCTTCTGCCCAAAAGTAAGTTGGTAATTGATACTTATTCGAGCATTGTTCTAGCCATCTCTACTCAATTTCAATTTTTCCTTTCTACTACTCTATTTTGTTGAGGAATTCTAGGAGTTGAAAAATCATGTGAAATACCATTTTCCGAACAAAAGTTTTCAAAAAGTTTATTTTCAAATTCTTTGCCATAGTCACTTCTAATCTTAGAGATAAAATATCCTTTTTCATTTAGGACCCTCTTGGCAAAGTGTTTGAAGTTTTCAAATGAATAACTTTTATGAGCTAAGAAAATTACCCAAGTAAACCTAGAATAGTTATCAACGATGACAAATATGTAGTGTTTACCTCCTAAGCTAGTAATTACTAGGGCCAAATAAATCAAGATGCAAAAGTTGTAGAGGTCTAGAGGTACTTACAATGTTCTTAAGCTTGAATGATGATTTATGTTGCTTCCCCCTTTGACATGGCCCATAAGTCTTATTTTACAAATACTTGACTTTAGGGAGCTCTTCTACTAGTTCATCTTTGCTAAGATTTTGAATTTCATGCTTGCATGTCCAAGCCTTCTATGCTATAGCCAAAATTCATCTCTAATAGATACAAGACAACTAGAGAAAATATTAGTTAATTTGTGTAAGTTAAATATGTAGGTATTGCATTCTTTTTCTCTTTTGAATATTTCTTGACCATTTAATGAGGTCACTGTAGATACAAAAAATATAAGAGCAAGTAATTAAAATTTTCATATGAATTTACTCCACATGCTATAATTATTTGGGCCATCATTTTTTTTTTGGAGGTTATTATTCTTCATTGGGCTTTCTATATATTTCTTGGGTTATCTATTAGAACCATTTAGATATTTTTTAGGTCCATCTAAATTAAAGTCTTTACATTAAAATAAAAAGGGAAATTAATTAAAAAATAAAATAAATGATATATATATATATATCATTTATTTTATTTTTTAATTAATTTCCTATATATATAAGAGTCACATGCATGAGTGTGGAAAAAGGAATCTCCGTACCTCCTATATCTCTATATCTTACAAATATATATTTTCTTTTTATTTTTAGATTTTAGCATAATGGATAAAAAATTTTTCTTAAGGACCAAAATACATTTTTTTCCTATAAAAGGGCACTCATTCACACGGGAAAAAAATTGGAGTGGAAAAGAGAGAGGAAAGAAGAAAGAAAAAAAGAAAGAAGGAAGAGAGAAAAGAAAAAGAGAGAAAAGAAGAAAAAGAAAAAAGAGAAGGAAGAAAGAAAAAAAAAAGAGAGAAGGTAGAGAAAAAAAAAGAGTAAAAAATGTTTTTATAGTAGGATAGCAGTGCATGTTAGTAATGAAAAATTACTAATTCATGTGTTTCAATAGAGTTTAACAGGACCATTGCTTAGGTGGTATATGCAATTAGAGCGCTTCCACATTTGAAAATGGAAAGATTGGGCTGATGCATTTTTGAAGCAATACAAGCATAATTTGGATATGACTCCTAGTCAAGATGATCTTAAAGCAATAGAGAAGAAAAGTCAAGAGACTTTCAAGGAATATACTCAAAGATGGAGAGATAAGTGTCACGGGGCCATTACTCTCTCCCCCAAAAGTGCGCTCAAAGGGGTGTGCAGCGCACCCGCTTATATGCCCAGGACATCCCCCAAGTCCATGTGATGTGGGATGTAACAGCTCCCACGGCCAATCCGTGACGCCCTCATCATGGGTGGCCCACCGGAGGGCCCACCTCTGGGCAAACCCGGGGCAGGCTCTGATACCACTTATCACGGGGCCATTACTCTCTCCTCCAAAAGCGCGCTCAAAGGGGTGTTCAGCGCACCCGCTTATATGCCCAGGACATCCCCCAGGTCCATCCGATGTGGGATGTAACATAAGGCAGCATAAGTAGTACCTTCTCTAACAGAGAAGGAAATGATTTCTAACTTTCTCGACACTTTAGGGGCACCATATTATAATATGTTGTTAGTGAATACTACAACAAATTTCTCAGACTTAGTATTAGCAGGGGAAAGAATTGAGCAAGGTATAAAAGGAGGGAAGATAGAGGATAAACAAACTGAGGCTAATAGCTCAAAAAGGCAATATGCAAGCAAAAAGAGGGAAGGAGAAACTAACATGGTGAGAGGATATACTCTAATTTCTCCTGTACTCACTAATCCTCCCTATTACTCATCACAAACACTATAAATCACAAATATGGCATCAAGAGCCTACCCATACCGAGCTCTTATTCCTCGGTAAGTAAATTGTTATCTCAATACAAATTCACCTACGCAAGTGGGAAACAATACTTTTGGGAATAATAATGCTCAACAAGCAAATCGCCCAAGGGAAAGGAATGTGGAATAATTTGATCCAATTCCTATATCATACACTGAGTTGTTAACTCAACTCACTCAAAGTCATCAAGTGTGTCCAATGCCAATTCAACCTATGAATCCACCATATCCTATATGGTATGATCCAAATGCAAAATGTGACTATCATGCTAGAGCTATTGGACATTCTATAGAGTACAACATTTAAGAAAAAGGTGCAAACTCTTATAAAAGTGGGATGGTTAAAATTTGATCGAGTAAAAACCCCTGATGTCAACCATAATCCTTTACCAAAGCACAATGGGGGCAAAATTAATGCAACTTTTTCAGAGTGTGGGGAGGAATTTAAGACTGTTGAAAAAGAAATTCTCATGTTAAGGCAACAACTATTTCATATATTGTATAAAGCAGGTTTGATAGAGATTCAAATCAATGAAAAGGATAAAAGTATGAATAAAAATGGTTCCGTGTGTGAATATCATTACGACACCATTGATCACTCAATTAATCAATATTACCAATTCAAATAGAAAGTATAAGAGTTAATGGATGCAAAGATCATAATTTTTAGCGATAAAAAGGATAGAGTTAATTGGGTAAATGTCATTGAGAATAGATATTCTCATGTTCCTATAGCAGCAACACCTTTGATCATATGTTGTCCATAGAAACCAATGCTTGGCTTTGCTTCATCTTCTCCATATGTTACTAAACTTTTGATTGAGGTACCAACTCCTTTTGAATACAAAGACTCAAAAGCAATACCATGGAAGCATAGAAACACTATTCGTACTCAGGACTCAATCCCTTCCCAAAATAGTAGGAGCACAAATGAAGTGGAGAATATATCTGGAGTCAGAGGAATGACTCGTAGTGGAAGATGTTATACTCTAGAAGAAGTTGAAAGGAGATGAACTGAAGAGATCGAAAAACACCTAAAAGGTAAGACTAAGAAAGGAGAAGTCCTTGAAGAGGTTCAAAATGATGAACCTCGAATTTTCATGTCACAAGAATTTCAACATGAAATCAATAAGCCTGTATTTGAGGAAGAAGTATGTGAGTTCTTAAAGTTGATCAAACAAAGTGAATATAGGGTTATCGAACAACTGAACAAAACACCATCTTGAATTTCTTTGTTATCCTTGATATTAACTTCTGAACCCCATAGAGTGGCACTCTTAAAGACGTTGAATCAAGCTCATGTATGCCACGATATCTCAATCGAAAATTGGAATAATGTAATCGGAAATGTCATAGCAACAAATCATATATCTTTCACTGATGATGAAATTCCCCTTAAAGAGATGAGGCATATTAAGGCATTGCATATTTCAACCAAATGCAAAGATTATTCTATTGTGAATATATTGGTTGATAATGGATCATCATTGAATATCATGCCTAGATCTACTTTGGCAAAATTACCAATTGATGCAACCTATATTCGGCTAAGCACTATGGTTGTTAGAGCATTCGATGGGACAAGGAAGGAAGTGATTGGAGATATTGAGATACCTATTCAAGTAGGGCCAATCACATTTAATATCAAATTTCAAGTTATGGATTTTGTTCCTACATATAGTTTTTAATTAGGGAGACCTTGGATTCATTCAGCCGGTGTTGTACCTTCCTCTTTACATCAAAAAATCAAATTCATTATTGATGGACAATTGATTGAAGTTTCAGGAGAAGAAGATTTTCTTATTACTAAACCTATGACGACTCCTTATATTGAAGCTGCAGAGGAAGCTCTAGAAAGTTCATTTCAATCTTTTGAGGTGGTGAACATTTCTTATATGAGTGAAGGTTCAAAGGTTTTGTTGCCTAAGCCATCTGCTACATCTAAAATGGTGGCAAGAGAAATGATGAAAAGGAACTTTTATCCAGGCATGGGACTTGGAAGAAATAATCAAGGGATAAAGTAGTTCATTAAATCTTTCATCAATGAAAGTAGGATTGGGTTAGGCTATCAACTATCTAAAGCGGACAAGAAAAGAGCATAGACTGAAAGAAGAGAAAAAAATTGGCTACATTGGAAAATAAAGAAGTTTTTGTAGAAAGGAGAATCATTCCGCCGCTAGTGCAAACATTTAGAAGTGTTGGTTGGTTTTTACCCAAATAGGAAGTGTTAGGAGAATTATCATCCTTGGAAAAGTTAGTTGAAGACCTATCAATATCAATCGTAATAGAAGAATGATCAAATGTAGAAATAGAAAGATGGGTTAAATTTTGTCCAGCAAATAATGAACAAAATAACTGGAAGGCTTATCAACTTCTAATCTTGGGATCAAAGTAATTGTTATCTTTTCCTTTGACTTTGCTCAATGTCTAAGGAAGAATGAAAAATGAGCATATATTTTCAATAATTTCATAAATTTTAATAATTTAATGAATGCATATTTATTCCCTATATTTCTT
>CATIWF010229066.1:0-40256 GCA_949630135.1 Balakata baccata
TTTTTTAAAAAAAAAATCATATTTCATATATTTGTATAACTAAATATTTAATTAATTATTAAATGTAAATGTAATTTATAACTTGAAAATACAATCAGCCAAAATTTTCAAATTGTAAAAGAAAAGTAATATAAAAAAGAAAAAAAAATGTAAAAATGAGTGAACAATCCCATATAAAAAAAAGTAAGAATAAAGATAACATATCATTTTATAAATAATGGTGGGTTAATTGTTTAAAAACATGTATATTTTGACCAATTTGATTAGTTTATAGTTAACTCATCTAGTTTTGAAGTCAATTTTTTTATTGAACCGGTTGAATTGGCAAGATTGGACATTTTAATAATTAAATTTTTTTTGCAAAAAATTAAAAAAAAACCAAAAAAATTTTCGGGTTGAACAAGCCATTAGCCGGCTTTTCCACCAAGTTGTTTTTCCTCTGGTTTTGGGGGTAAAAACTGTCTGACCTAAGGGCCAATTCCCGGTTTTTCCGATTGAACCGGCCGGGCCGATTTTTACAACCATGCTTGTTAGTGACTATTGTTAAAATTTTTGAAATTTTATCAATTTAGATATTCCATCTAATTTAGTAGAAAAAATTGTTGACGTGTCTGAACTTTGTGATAAATAAGTTGCTTAGTCAATGCTATTTCTATTGAAATATTAATATTACATTGCCTATGAGCATATAAAATACCTATAAAGTATTGAAAAGTTAATTACTTAGTCAGTAAAAAAATATTCTATTAGAAAGTTTAAACAAATCAGTAATTTTATCTACCAAATTGAGTGAAATGTCTAAATTATTAAAATATTAAAAGTTTGTTCATTTAATTGAAATAAAATTAAAAGTTCATATTATTTTTGATACAAATGTGAAAGTTTATGTTTTTGTGTGTGTGTAATTTAGCCTTTAAATATCTATCAAATTATTTGACGCGTAACAACTCAATACCTAAACTATTATTTACCCCTTTAACTTTAATTTTATAACATAAAAACCCCTATCGTCCAAGTCTATTAAGTTATTTAATAGAATGTAGATGTGAATTTTCCACGTTAGCAACAAAATTAACACCTGCAAAGTCAACATATACAAAATGGGTCTTACTACAAATTTTAAATATTTCTCATCACTTTCTTTCATTTTTTTCTTACTTTCTCTCACTTTTCCAACAACCAAACATAACAAAAAAATCATTCTCATTTTGATTATACGGTAAAAACTCTAAGTACCTATGGAGAATGGATCTCGGTACTCTCATTATTCCTAAAAAAAAAAATATTAGAGATGTGTTCTAAATGTAGCCACCTTTAGCAATTGTTGTACAATTATATTATGAATAAATAAAAGACATTTTTCATTTATTTGAAGTTCATTACATTTATTAATGGATTTTATCTCAAATCAAATTATGAAATCCATGATGTAAACTTAGCACGAAGGAAATCACAATGTAATCATGATATTGAAATTCCTATTATGTGCAATTGTATTTCTATCTAAATTATCCTTGGCCATAGGATCAACAAGACGGACATTATTGATCCGGATAAATTAGCACATGTTATACTCCCTGGGGATTAAGATCCATAAATATAGATCAAAAGGGTTGCTTGTTCTTTCTTAGTCTACATATATAGATAAGATGCTAAAGAGGTTTAGCATGGAACAATATAAGAAAGGATTCATTCCTATGACCCATTGGATTATCCTTTCAAAATCTGTGTCGAAAGACATAAGATGAGAGAACTCACATGAGTTTCATCTCATATGCTTCAGCTATAGGATCACACATGTATGTTATGATATGTATGAGGCTCGATGTATCATATGCTCTAATTGTCACAAGTAGATACCAGTCAGACCTTGGAGAGGGTCATTGGGTGGCTATCAAAAATATCCTTAAGTACTTGAGAAGAACTAAGTATATATTCTTGGTTTATGGAGTTAGAGAGCTTGAGGTAAGGAGGTATACTGATGCTAGCTTTCAAACTGATAGGGATGACTCAAAATTCCAGTCATGATACGTTTTGGCATTAAATGGTGGAGCAGTTAGTTGGAAGAGTTCCAAACAAGAGACGACAGTCGATTCCACAAAGCAGAGTACATGGCAACTTCCAAGATAACCAATGAAACTGTTTGGATAAAGAAATTCATCACGAAACTAGGAGTGGTTCCTAGAATTGTTGATCTAATACAGTTGTATTGTGACAACAATAGAGCTATTATCTAAGCAAAAGATTCATGGTCTCATCAAAAGTCCAAACATGTGCTCAAACACTACCATGTGATTAGAGAGAGCATAGGTAGAGGTGATGTAAAGATAGAAAGAGTGCCCATTGATTAGAATATAGTTGATCCACTCACTAAGCCATTACCCTAAAAGAAGTACAATTCTCATATATTTGCCTATGGTATTAAATACAAAAGCGATTGACTTTAGTACAAGTGAGAGATTGTTAGAGATGTGCTCTAAAGGCAATCACCTTTAGCACTTATTGTACAATTTCATTATGAATAAATAAAAGGCATTTTTCACTTGTTTGATGTTCATTACATTTATGAATGGATTATATCTTAAATCAAATTATGAAATCCATGATATAAACATAGCATGAAAGAAATCATAATATGATCGTGATATTGAGATTCCTATCATGAGCAATTATGTTTGTACCTAAATTATTCTTTGTCACGTATGCGATATGGACCTTGATCGTATACGCATATTGCTGTCGTTTGTACCGTAGTACGAAAGCGTACCAACCAGAGTCTAAATACAGACATATGAGTGTGAAAAATCTAATTTAATATGATAATATGATGCTTAATGTGAATATTGAGTTGATTTGATGAAATGTTGCAATTTCATGTCATGCACATAAATAAAGGCAATGGACTAAGTCGAGAATACAGGGTTTTTCTCTGGCGGTGAGAATTCAAGTTAAACATACCATGATGGGGAGAATAATATGTTAAGGCCATAGATGAAGTTATATGGGGATATTTTGAGCTTAAGGACTCCGACTTGTAGAAATAATTTTTCTAGTGCAAATTTACAGTCCGATTTTTTGATAGAGAGTTAGAGATATACGTTTACTATCGCAATGATGCCAAGGCAATCACAATTGAATTCTAAGATTAAAAAAAATGATAATTTAGAAATCGGAATTCAAATGAATTTTTATGACCATGATTTAGAAAAAAGACTAAACCTCAAAAATGTAATTTTCGCACTTGTGGTCATTTTGCAAAATCGGAAAGACCATTCCAAAGAGAAAACTTTTCTGAGAATATTGATATGTTCAATTTGAGGAGATAATATCATTTGAAATATGAAATTTAAAAAAAAATAAATTTGCTCAAGTACTAAATTGAAAAATTTGGAAAGTTTGTGGAAAAAGTCCAAAGTCAAAGTTTATTTTGGATTAATTTGGATAAAATCCAAAATATCTTTTTGCTTAATTTTAATTGACCAATAGGAGCAAAAATTAAGTTTAATTAAAATTAATTAATCACTAATCAACCATAAAAGTCAAAAGAATGACAAAAATTCAACCAAATCATTATAAAAAAAAAAACCCATCATCTTCTTCTCCTTCTTCCTTTGCATGACCAGCACATTATTTCCCTTAATTTCTTTCAATTTTCTCTCACAAATTACCATAATTCAAGTCTAAGGAGGTATAAGGAATTAAGTAGTAGTGAAGAAAATATTTTTAGAAGAAAATCAAATATTGGTCAAAAATTCCAAAAAAAATTGAGCTGAGATTTTCTTCACTTTTCTTTCAAATTTCCATAGATTTAAGTTAATTTGAATGATTATTTTCCATAGATTTAAGTTGATTTGAATAATTATTTTGAATAGATAATGGTTTGGTAGTGTATTTAATGTTGAGTTTGTGAAAAAGAGGAATTAAGGTTTTGTAGAAAAATTATGAAAAAATTAAATAAAAATAGAAAATGAGTAGAATGAGACTTGAGGAAGATGGATATGGTGAAAATTTGATGAAAATAATATTTAGGAATTTTTGTGAAATTTTTAGGAATTTCCCATAATTATGGCTGAATTTTTGAAAAATTATTTTAAAGGATTTTTGTCATAAAATTATGAAAATAGAGTTAAATAGAGTATTTGGAAGTGGAAGATAATTTTTGAATGAATGAAATATTTAATAGAATTTTTGGGGAATTTTTGGATTTTTGGCCTATTTATTGAAATTATTGAATATTATTTTGGTGAAATTGGTGATGAAAAATACAAGAAAATGGGTTAAAGAGATCATAGGAAATTATTTAGAATTTTTAAAGCATTTATTGAATTAATAGGAATTTTTTAGTGGAAAAATGGATTTTTAGAAAAAAAGGAAAAATGAAAGTAAAAGGAGAAAAATAGTTTGGAGGAAGAAAAATAAGAAAAATAAAATGTTTACAAAAATAAAAAAAATAATAATATTGGAAAAATTTTGATCACGCTAGAAAGCGTGTTGGGTGACCAAAGTTTCGAATTATGTGTTGAACACTTGTAACGAGAAAAAAAATAATATCGATATGAGATTTTGATATATAAGAGAACGGAAAATATTGAAGAGTTTTATTTTCAACAGAATATATGTTAAAGATGACTTTATAGTTAATCAGAAATTATTGTTGCTCAGACGCATTTACGAGACCGGCGCCAAAGGCAGACCGAGTAAAAGAGCCAGCAGACATCAACACGTAAAAATTGAGGGTTGTACAATAATTTATAATTTTAGCCATTAAATTCTTAAAATACAATTTCAATGAATATTTGATTTAAATGGATTTATATGATAAAATAGTTGAAAATATTATGAAAATTCGTATTTGATGAGAATTTGGTATTTTAGCTCATATATTAGCATAGACAACAGTCTAGGGAGTTATTGGCATGTCAATAGGGTTATTGGCCTGGTAGATTTCCTGTTGCCATATATTATAGTTTACGGCCCGGTGGATTTCTTGTGATTGTATGATACATATATTCGATCGGTGGATTTTCTGGGATCGTGCGATATAATTTATTCACAATATTTTCTCTGATCCAGTAGGTTTCCTAAGATTATGAAATAATATATACCCATTGTTTTACTGTGATGAGTCTATGATAATTTAATATATGGGTATGACAAGAAATTTTTATGAGTTTATGATATTGATGAATGATTTTATATTTGATATTTTCTATAAATGACTGTACCACTAAGTTATATAACTCAGCGCGATAGTTATTTTCTCTCGCATAGATTTAAAGTAAAGATAAAGCGACAAACATTATAGATATAAAGTCGCTGATAGTGGATCCCACAATATGGAGCCAAGCAGTAGTGGTAGCCATTCCAAGCGGGATGACCTTTTCTTTTGTATTTTGTTATTATGGCAGTAGTGAAGTGCAAACAAAAAAAATTTAAATACTCATATATAGGGGAGCATAAGTAGAGAGCGGATTTGGAGTTATATTATATATATTCTTATTTTATATATTTTTCTACTTAAATAAAAATGTTATAGTATTTTATGTAATTGTTTAAATGTTTTGGTATCGATTTGTAAATCGTAACACCACTTATCAGTCTGGTATATGATGGTGTATACATAAGGGTAAAGAGTGTTACATTCTTAGTCATAGGATCAACAAGACGAGACATTGTTGATTCGGACATATTAGCACATGTTATACTCCTTAATTAGATCAAACAATATATCTCGTAATACGTAGACATAAGATATATAAAGTTAACATATGAATGCTTACTAAAGTAGTAAAGTACATTGCATGACCTACTACGAGACCATCACATGAATCCTCTATTCTATGTTAGTAATAGTCTCATTATAGCAATGGAGCAATTATCATTAGACTTGAAGTGTTCAAAGTTATCTTATATGCTGATTATTTACTTTGACTCTATTCCTCGTTGCCTCAGGAGAGGTCGCTTAAAGAGTTGTGATTTGATACATTTTGAGATATTCGAAAGTAGTTAAGTAGCCAATATAGGATTCATCATTCCTAATAGAAGGAGTGTATATCTACAGCCTCATGTCGATATCATTATTTAGAAATCTTTGGCCAATGTGGAAATGTCATGAAAATAGTTCTCAGTGACATGTCTGTAAGAGTAATAAATTTCAATAACAAGATCTAACATCACTTGTACTAGATGTGACGTAGTCAGTCTAGTAATAGCTAACACAGAGTCCATGCTCTAAACTGAGTAGGGTATAGTGAGGTGAAGGGACGAACTGTATGAATAATTCTTTATGAAAATGTTTGTAGTCAGACCATTGTCTTTCTGGTCAATTGGAGGTCATGATGTATTGCTAGATACTGCTTATGATCTGCTTAATATTAAGTGTTGATCTGAGTAACTAATATAACTAGGAACCTAATGGGTCACACACATTGAAGGTGTAAAAAAGAAGTGAAATGAACTTTTGGATTGAATCCAAAACCAAGAGATAAAATAAGGATCAGGATAAGTTCATGATCGGAAAACATTTTCCACTCATGAACTTATCGCTATCGTGAAAATACCAATCATAAGAGCGAGAAGTCACTACATTAGAATCACATAAGTTCCCGATTGCAAAAATGGTTTCATGATCGGGAGCCTCTTAAAGCCACTTTGCGAGCGCGAAGGAGATTTGCGATCGCAAAAGGAGACGGTTTAGGAACCTTATCTAATTGGGAAACCTAAACGTGGGTAACCGATTACTCTAACCTCTACATATTCAAAGGGAATATAAATATTCTCTTTAGAGACTATTTTTGTGTTGAAACCATTAGAGTTGATTGAGAATCAATTACTTTCATCTCTCTTAAAGATTAATCAATATACTAGCATATGCTGGTCAATCAAGCCATTACCCTTGTGGTTTTCTATCTTCTCCTTCGCGTGGACTTACATTAGAGGTGATTCAGTAATGATTACTATATTTTACGACAATCCGGTAAAGTAAAACCAAAGAAAGAAGCTCTGATTTTTAAGGTAATGGTCTTCAAACTTTGTATGGTCAATTAATTATACTAATAACGTAGGGCGATTCCGGTTTAGGTTTGTAAATAATTTTTAAATTCTTTCATTACTTTTGTATGCTATACAAGTTTGAAACCTAACAAAAAATGTTGACTGTAATTTGTTCACGAACTGCACACCAAGTATTTGACAAAATGAAAATGGGTATACTATAATGGTTGTTTTCTTCTCTCCTTCGCCTACCTCCTCATCAGGTAGAAAATTGAGGATAAAAAAGAAATGATATGAAATATTCTGCTAACAATAGTTTCAAAAGGAAAATAGATGTCCACTCAATTTGGTTCTTTGCATGAAAATGCTTTGATTCAAGCCATAACAGAAACACAGTGATTATCATACAGATATTTCAAGTGGGCTGCTAATAGATCATCAAGGATGCTTGGGTTTGTTCAAGCATAGAAATTTCTTTGGTTTTTTTCCTTTTCCTTGTATGGTTTAATTGCATTACCCACATTCCAACAAAGTGCTAGAACTGGAGTGAATTGCTTTCTCAAGTTGATACCCTCCCCATGATATTCATGCCTTCTATTTTTTTTTTTAAGAAAAAAAATAAGAAATATTATTTGAAGAATATATATCAAGGAACAAGGGAGAATTAAGGACATGCAACAAGAAGTGGAATCAATTATTTTATGAGAGAAATTGTTGTGTTTGTGAGATTAATTTACGTTTTTTTTTTCAATTTATATTTGACTTTAGTAATTTTTTTTGTTGTTGAGAAAGTACAGGAAAGTAATGAGAAATGAAAATTTTTGTGTGGATCCATTTCAGACATGTTTAATTTAAGTGGAATTTTTTTTGCTGGTGTGAAAAAGTCCATATCAACGTTTCGTTAAATAATTTAATAGACTCAAACGACAGGAAATTTTGCATTACAAAATTAAAATTTGAGAAATTTTCTATTACAAATAATAGTTTAACTACTAAATTATTATGTCCGATAATTAAAGTATCTTGGTGTAATTCACTCCCACCAAAAGTAGCTTCTAAGTTAAAAAGAATTCAAAATAAAACCTAAAAAATATTGTCAGATAGACCTAAAGGAAGTAAAATGATTCATTTGTACTCAATGTTTTGCATGTGTTTCAATTTGAAACCAAAATTTTTCAAATGGAAATTATTTTTCTCATCTAATATTTTAATTTTTTTGGATGCAATTAGCTAGAAGTACCAACGATGCGATTTGGGGCAGGATTTCACCGTCCCCGACTCCAAAATTTTTGCCTCGTCCCTGATCCCCAATGGAGAAAATTTGTAGTCTCCGTTCCCGCACCATGCAGCGATAAAGATCCCCGACCCGAATCCCAATTTTATCAAAAAAATTTATTATATTTTAATATTAAAAATATTTGTTATTATTTTAGTTATTTATATAAATTTTTAAATAAAAAATGTTTTTAATTTTAAATAAGTAGTATACTTTTATTTTATTATTTTTAAAAATTATTAATTATGTTAAAAATATAAGTAATTATTATAAATAAATTATCAAGGCAGGTTCGGGATGGGTCAGGTTTCGGGTGGGACATATAAATAGGAAAAAACTACTCCATTCTAGGTGGATTTAGATAGGGTCTCTAAAAGACTGGGTCCAACTACCATATCTACAATTAGCTACAATTATTGAGATGATAAATTATGAATGCTCACCAAATTACATATTTTATTAACACTATGTGAGATTAATTGTAACACCTCCCTATAGAGCTAGGAAATGCCCCAATTGTATAGGGATATGTTTTTATGCATTATGACCATGAAGTATAACTTTAAAAAAAATCGAAACAACAACTTTTCAAAATATAAATATGATAATAAACAAATATATGATAAAGTTTGGAATTCAAGTAGCCCAGAAGGTTTACAAAATAATCATAGTTATAAAAATTCATCTTGCTCAGAAGAGCATAAATTACAAAACTCAATGTTCTTTAAAGACATGGACAAAAATTAGAAGAATTTACAAAAGTCACCAACATATCATATACATGTATCTTTTATGGACTCTGATATCAATGGGCACTTGTCTTCTTGGGCTCTGCAGGGTATATATCACGTTGGTATTTTTGTAAATGTTTCTCAATTTTGTCCATTTCTTTAAAGAATATTGGATTTTGTAATTTATGGCTCTTAAGAGCAAGATGAATTTTTGGAACTATAATTATTTTGTAAACCTTTCATGCTAGTTGAAGTCCAAACTTATATATATATATATATATATATATTGAAAAGTTCTTGTTTCGATTTATTTTAAAAGGTTAGTCATCGTCGTCATGATGTACGAAAAAGAGATTTTAATATTTGTCCATATTGCGTTAAATCTTGCAAGTGTACATTATATAGTATTACAAAAATAATATAGAAATAAAGTCAAAACTATCGTTCCCACAGAAAATTGTAGTATTTAACAATAAAGTTATTAAAGCTTTATACTACTAAATCAGAAATTCAAGTTGTTCTGTCCTTAGTTACTCCTAATTAAATAAGTGGCTGAAATTAAATTGATTAACTTAGTTGATAGATTTTCAAAATTGAAAATTCACCATATTGAGAAACTTCATGTAACATATTCAATCCCTTTATAACTTGAAAATTGATTATTCTTAACTAAATATCAAACTCTCCAAAGTTATGATATTCGTGTTTCAATTTAATCATAGTATACTCCCGTGGTCTAATAAATCAATTAAAAACTCATTAAACTTTGTGATAACTAATTGAAATCTCAAAAAAATTAAGCTTATCCCTAACTTTTAATCTTCATTGTTTATTGATTGATTAAACTAATAATAGGATTTCAACTCATGTTCCATCACCCTATTACCTTAGACTCTGCAAATATTAAAACTCTAAATATTCATAAATACGGAGAACACAATCAACAAATCAAACTTTAAAATGGGAAGTAAACTATAGTAACATGAAAACTAAAACATTAAGGGTGTGTTTACTTTTAGAAAACATTTTTTGTTTTCATTTTCTAATTTTTAAAGAAAATGAAAATTTTCATTTTCATAGAAAATTTATAAAACATGTTTACTTATTATTATATAGAAAACTTATTGATTTTTTTTTGGATAATGTTTTAAGTTTGAAGTGTAAACTTGGAATAAATAAAATGAAAACTTTTTGTTTTTATTTGAAAACAAGTCACAACTTATATAAAGGAAAATATAGAAAATATATTAAAGCTTGTTTTCTAAAGTTTAGTTACAATTTAGAAAACAAGAAAACTATTTTCTATTTTCATTTTAGAAAAATAGTACAAGTAAACACAAAATTCCTTTTTATATTTTCATTTGAAAAGCTTTCTAGAAAACTGCCTTGTTTTCTACAACTAAACACACCCTAAAAATCCACAAGAGGTTTTATCTCAATCCTAAAAATAAAATCTTAGCCCAATATATTAAAACAAATTTCACCCATCATCCAATTAACAAAAGAAAACATAATTATAAGATAGAGTGAAAGGGAAGATGTAGTTATGATTTGTTGAAAGCTAATTCTCAACCCTTAATCCTGCACTCCTCCTGCTTCTCTGATGTCTTCTCTTGTATATTTTTTTCTCTTCTGATGCCAACTAGCCATCCCTAATTGATACATTTTTCTTCTCTATAATAGGAACTAAGTCATTATCATAATAGCAAAGAGTCCTATTTCAAATAGGAAGTAATTGAATGAAAACGTGGCCACGCTTTATCTAAATTGACCCTTAGTTTCCTTGCAGCACTAGATAGATAACCTGACTTAAGACATGCCCTCTCTTTATATTTGCTTAACTTCCAAACATGAATCTTCATGCTCCCAAACTTCCAAATAGATTTCCAATTGTCGCAAAATTAAGCATAGATAAGTTTCATCTTCCATAATTGACCATAAGATGTAAACTGAAGCAAAAATTAGCAAATTAGGCACATCAAGCCCAAAGATCTTAGGAAATTACAAGAGAAATAGTGCAAAAATATCTACTAAGTAGTCTATAACATGTCATGCATGGTTAATGTAACATATCCTTATACAATTGGGGTATTTCCTAGCTATATGAGGAGGTATTACATTTATTGGTATCAGAGCCTGGTTTAGGCAATTCTAGACTTATGTGTCTTTATAAAGTGTCATACATGTCACTCTAGTACTCTATGTGACTCTTATCAGTAGAGTTGACAATTTGTATCGTATCATGTATAAGCGTATCATGTCACTATTCATGTCATTTAAATTTGTTGTTTTCGTGACAAACAATTGTTTAACTGTTTATAAATTTATATACTTAAACGTATATATGTGTTATTTAATTGTATCGTTTCATATAGTATAATTGTTTAAACATATTGTTTCATATTGTATAAAATTTATTAAAATTTTATATATTTATAAACGTATCTAATCATATCATAAACAGATTATGCGTGTTCGTACCATATTGTGAAAAAATCTGTATCGAGTTGTATCGTGTCGTGTCAAAAATTGTCAGCTCTACTTATCAGGGCTATATCTTCAATGATGTACGACTATAGATGGATCTCGTATACCTCAAAGACGTATTAAAGAGTAATAGTCCATCAAATTCAGTGGCTTCGAATCAATCGAGTTTGGCTAGTGCTGCTAGACCTAGTGCTACTCCTACCTCGTCATATGAGGCTACTACGCCAGTAGGCTAGGCACATATGCCATTCATGCAACAAATGATTGATTTTCTATAAAAGGTAACACAAATTATGCCTACCTCGTCCCTACCACCGTAGTTGAAGATGCATATAAGTTGAGAAAATTTAGGGCTACGGGCTTTATTGGAAGGAGAAAGGATGATCTTAAAACTACAAAATTATGGTTAAAAAAGGCTAAAAGAGTTTTTGAATATATTCAGTGCCCTGAGGAATAGAAAGTACAATATGCAATCTCTTTACTGCAGAAACACACTTATGATTGGTGGAAAGCAGTGAAGAGGACTTTAGAGTCTAAACCCACCTACTTGGGAATTTTTCTTGGTAGAGTTCTATAAGAAGTATGTGCCAAGCTTCTACATAAACTTGATGAAGGAATTTCTAAATCTCTAATAGGGAGATATGATAGTATCAGCGTATGAGAAGAAATTTACCAGACTCAACAATTATGCCACAAGGTTTATAGGGACTAAAGCCGATCAATGTAGGCAGTTTGAAGATGGCTTCAATGAAGATATTAGATTTATGGTTGCCTCATACTGACATACTAACTTCCTAACCTTGATTTCCTTTACCCCTTAGTGTAGAGAAGGTGAAATTAGACAGAGAAATAAAGACTCAAACTAGAGGGGATTTTAGGAGCCATTCTACTTGTACCCAATGGATATAAAAACAAGAGAGCACAGTCCAATACGAGGTACTTCTAAACCAAGATTTGGAATCAGTACAAGAACCATTCATCCTTCGTTGCCACATGACATCCTAAACGTGGACTTACTAGGATATGAGTGGACTGTCGTAGTCTAGGAATATGTTGGTTATCGGCTAAATGAAATTGCCTGTCACAGGCTAGGGCGCCAAATATATGAATGAATATGCATATCTATTATACCATATTAACCCTTAGTGGTATGTCATCTATCATGACTCTAGTCCTAAGTTAGACATTATGGGCATGTATTACTAATTTTCCATACCTTCCTCATCATAATACATTATTCACATTTATGCTCTATGAGCTTGGAAACAATTAATAAAGATCGTCAAGTCATGTTTTGTTATCATGAACCAAATCTCCATTCACACCTCTTAGGATTAAAGGATCAAATTTACCATATTGACTACCATCAAATTTTAACTCAATAAAATTTTTAGATTCTGTCTTCTTAGTATTCATGGTCGTAGACCTAAGGTTCAAGCTTGTGAAAAGGGCCTTCACGGGTTATAACCTGTGAACCTACCTATGAATGCTTCTGTCTTTCAAACCATTTTATACACTTATGATTCACAGACATGAACCCTTGTTCACGAGCGTGAATGTGGAAAATCACAATTGTTCAATTTCATTTTTAGGTAGAACATACCACAATTCACATGCAAAATCTCTATGATTGGCCAAGTGCCAATCCTCCTTATCAACATTCAATCATACAATAACTCTTTTTACATGTCATACTCATCATAAGTCTCATTTTACACTTACCTCACATTTTAAGAGTTACCAATTCCTTTGCAAAAATAAAATTTATGACATAATATCACTTCTTATTAACACAATGCGACCACTTAACCAAATAAGCATTTGTAGTGATTCTACTACCATTGCAAGCATTAAATGCATGTCATTCATGCTACAAATGGAGCATTTGTTAAAAATATGTAAAACATAACGAAGATTGAGAAAAATTCCATTATATACAAACCTCCTTAGGAGCTCAACCAAAAATTCCTCCTCTTTTTAAGCTTAAGCTCCTCCACCTTCGTGGAGGTCGCTCCTAGTGTCTTAAGGTGCTCCTAACATAACAACAATATTAATCAATACTCTATTTCACATAAATAACACCAACCACCTTTATTGAAACCATAGGTTCCATGGTTCCAACCCAAAAGTAGTTTCCACTCATAATTGGTTTAAGGTCCCATTTTTTACCAATAATATAGTCTATTGTTCAATTTTACTCCATCTAAAACCCCCTAAATTCATACCTCATTCTTATCATGTGGTTAAGAAACTAAGTTAAAAATGGAATAACAAGAAAGAGAAAGGAAGGAAGAGACTTACCAAAGTCTCTAATTCTTAAGACTTAGCCGGATTTCACAAGAGGTGTCTTTTGCTCTTCCCTTATTCTACTCCAAACTTGTCCCATTTTCTTCAAAACTAACACTTTTCTAGTCTTCCCTATGAGTTTTGAGAAATTTTGGTGGAGATTTTAGAGAAATCTAGGGTTTGTGTGTAAATGGATGAAAAGGTTAAGAATTTTACAGATTAGGGCACTGGTGAGGTGGGTTAGGGTGTGGGAGGAGGAAAGATGGGCTTTTCATACTTTCCAAGCTTGATGCAATTCACAGTCATGAACATATGTTCACAGGTGTCAATTTGGAGAAGTTTCATTTTATTTTTCTTTTCGTTTTTAACCTCTTTTAATTTGTAACTAATTACTTATATATTATCCCTTATTACTCTAATTATTTTCCTAGGCCCAATTGATGGGAGTGAAATTAATGAGTTTAAATATGAAATTAAACAAGTAAATAATTAATTGTAAATAAGAAAAAGAATACATAGCAAAAAAAAGGACAAAGAGTACAATATATATATATATATATAGTTTACATTATTCATCTATCTATAAGTACTATTTTTTCAACCATTAAATCAAAATCTAATGGTCTTAATTTGTTTGCAATAATTATAATAATTTAAAGTTATCCAACTTAATGCTATTTAACACTAATTGTTAGGATGGTTACAAATATCATCTTAATCATTGAAAATTTGTTCTATGTAATTACTAGGGGTGTGAATGATGAACACAATGCGATTACACAATACAAATCCAATAAAAAATATACGGGTTAAGATTGAGGTTTATAGTAATTGTGTCAACCCATTAAGACATGAAAATTACAAGGTATGAAAATGGATTGGCATGTCATATTCATGTCGTGTCGACCTATCCAGGAGACACAATTAAGGTTAATACGAACACATCTCATTTAATAATTGTATCAATATGAATACTATATGAAAATTAAATGGATTACACGAACATGACATATATAACATGTTTTATTTTTGTCTCGAGTTTGGGTCATAAATCCCAACACAACCCCCTTAACTTGTTTAACAATTATAACCTAAAAATTATCAAATATTACTTAAGTAATTGAAAAATTGTCTAAAGCAAGGTCCAAATAAGTTATTACAATACTAAAATTCAAACATTCTTGCAAATAAACACAAAAATTCAAGTTTTAAATGAACATAAACACATAAAATTCTTCTAAGTAAAGATCATCTAAATTGCAGAATTAGATAAAGAAGGAAAAGAAGCATGATTATTCAACTCCATGGAATCTAGGTTAAGCTTCATCATGTCTTTTATATGTTCCTACATCTCCATTTTATTTGCATCTACAAAACAAACATGATAGAATTAATTTATTATAAACACATAAGATAATTTTAATTTTCAAGACTTATGACTAGAGTATACCTTGATCTCCAAATAGCCAATCTATGCTACACACCAAAGCTTCCACCACATCAGGTTTAAATACACTCCTATATTGATCAATAGCCCTTCCGCTATTATTGAATGCACTTTCAAAAGCTATTATTGTCATAAGGATTACTAGAACATCACAAGCCATGACTAAATTTGAGGACACCTATATTGGTTCCCTTTCCAGTATGCTAACACATCTAGCTTAATTTTTTGATCCATCCTTAGCTTATCAAGATAAAGTTCTAGTTGACTCTTTTAAAAATTAACATCTCCATATTCAAAAGAATCAAACCACAAATTCATGAAAAAAACAACACAAAATTCAGCTACTCTCAAGTTTGAATAATTAAAAAGAGTCAAAACTCCTACAAAATTTAGTGTTTTCAAATTTGAATAATTAAATGGATAAAACATGCAATATTAAACAACAAATACAGCTTATACCTTCAATTTATCTTTGGTAGCAGAAGATTGGAATGCATGAATCTCCACTATTGGAGATGATTTTGTTCCAAAAGCTCCATTAGTTGTATGGCCACATAAACTTCCAATATTTATATATTCAAACCATAAACTAAACAAGTCATGTCTTGCTTTTGCAACCTCATCTACCCACTTATCACCAAACAACTTCTTATAACACCATTCAACATAGCTTAGCTTACATCTAAGATCTAATATAACTACATAGCCCATATTCTGCCATATTCAAACTAGTACTTTTGAAATTTTACATACATCTTTTTTACCATTAAAATCATGTACTCATCTTTACAACTTATTTTATATATCAATGTTAAATTGGCAGTGAACACCGAAGGAAAAGAAAAGATTTGTTATGGGATATTTGACATTAGAAAACAGACAAGTAATGTCATTAAAAACTTGTAAAAACCCACTCATCAAAGGGTGGACAATGCTTAAAATTTGAATCACTCATTAGAAGATGAATAAAAGCATTTTGATAGTATAAAGCATTGTTAAGAATCAAATATGTTAAGTTACATCTAGTTGGAACATCTTATCGAAGACCTTTCTTTGAATCTAAACCACAAAAGCCAATACATTCCAAAATTTTATTTTTTTAGCTTGAGATCCCTTCACATATTTAATAGTCTCTAATTTTTACAATAGAATCATCAATCTCTTTCAAGCCATCTTGAACTATCAAGTTCAAGATTTGAGCAGAACATCTCATAGGAAAAACAAGTATCTTTTATTTAAAAGACCCTTTCTTTGCAAGCAAAATATTTTTTGAAGGATGCTAACAATTCCATCTTTCTAGTTGCATTTGCGATTATAGTTAAGTAAAATAAACAAAAGTGGATGTGGTTCTTACAACTTTTGAAGGATGAGCTCAATTTAGAGAATAAGAGAAACTTCACATTCACTTGTGACATGCAAAAGGTTATGTCCCTCATCCTTTCTATTTAATTATTGTGTTCAATGTACTTGCCTCTTATTGCAATATTTTATAAACAATTTTATGTTCATGTAGGGATTATGCATTGCTATTATGGATTTACTGCTAGAGGCTAAACACAGATGGTGTGCAAGGCACATTTATGCAATTTGGAGCAAGATTTGGAGAGGCTATAAAATGATGGAGAAGTTTCAGACATGTGCATGGAGCTATTTTGAAGAGGATTTTAAAGACAACCTAGATAAATTGGATAAACATGGTACCAAAGCAGTTGGATACCTATTGAAGTGGCCTCCTTAAATCTGGTGTTGGGCTTATTTCTCTACAAGAAGTATTTTCCAAATGGTTAACAACAATGTTTGTGAGACCTTTAATTCAATGATCAAGAATGCTAGAGGGAAACCAATCATAACAATGATTAATGAATAAGATCAAAAAAAGTAAGGGAAGAGGTAGGTAAGTGGCCTGCAATGTATAACAATGATGTAATGTCTATGTTTCTTGAAAAAAACAAAATTTCCTTCTTTTGCACTGTTGAATTTAATAGGGACACGGGTATGAGGTAAGTAATAGAAGATATAGACACATTGTTTTTCTGGACAGAAGAATATGTACTTACAAATAATGGGATTTGACTGGCATCCCATATCCTCATGCAATTTGTGTATTATATCATACAAAGGTAGATCCTACTTTAGAGATAAGTTTGAAATAGCATACCAGTATGCAATGCCACTTGTACTTGGTACAATATTTTGGAAAGAAAAAAAATGCCATCAATGGACCCTCCACCAGTTGCTAAAATGCCAAAGAGACCCAAGAAACAAAGAAAAAGGGATGCTAATGAGCCAAGAAAGCAAACCGTAGAAGGAAATTAAGTAAAAAGGGAGTGAAAATGAGATGTGGCCTCTGCAAAGGGGTAGGACATAGCAAGAGGCAATGCAAGAATAAAACTGAGTCTGGCCAGCTCGGAGAGCAAAGCCAAAATGTGGATCAAAGTGTAATTGGAAGACAAAAAAAAACTTCATTTTTTACATAGATTAACGGCTGACCTAAGTTGATTATAACTTAACTTTTATTTATCATATGCTAGTTGAACAATAAACTGCGCAGCCTAGCCAAAATAGTGCTGGAAGTAGCATGACATATGCCAATTTATCAAGAAAAAGGAAAAATCCCTTAACAACATTAGATTTGGGGCCAAGGGCTTATAGAAGAAAAAAATCTAGATTTGGAGTACAATATAATGAAAATACTAGCAAGATAACTTGGAATGAGAGTGAATAATAAACTGTATGAGTTATGTTTGGTTTTATTTGAGTTAAAGTGGAATGTCACATTGATGTAATACTTAGTAACTAGGGTTTAGTAATAATATATATGGGCACATGACATATGGAAGTATTTTAGTAATATAAAACACATGTATATATAAATTAGTTTTGAGAATATACGAAAGGTATACATAAGGTATATATGTAGTATATTAGTCGATTTTGGCTTCGATTTTAGAAAGAGATGAAATAAACAAATAATTATGAAAAATAAAAGTGTCATGACTGTGATAAGGGGATTTCATGGTCATGACAATCAAATTTTTCGGATAAACATGACTTTTTTAAGTTGGTTGCTACAGTAACTCTTTATAGCCGTGAAAAGGAACCTTCATGACCGTAATCACCATTTTTCATCAACTCTTCCACTCCCAAACCCTAAGTTGTGTTCATACACACTCAAGAACAATAAAAGAGTGATTCTTCATGATTTTTTTAGTAAATTAAACACCAAACTAAGAGAGAGAACAAGATTAAAGCAAAATTTGAAGAAATTATCAACTTTAGTGGAGAATTAGAGGCGAGAGAAAATTGGTGATGGTCAAGTGTGTTTTCTGCCATCAACAGGTAAGAAAGTACAAGAAAACTATCTCTTTACCATGATTATGAAGTTATATGGAGAGATTGTGTTGTTTGGATCGAAACCCTTGGAGGATGAGTTATAGAAGAAGAAGAGTGACAAGGTTTTGTGAGTATTTATGTTCTTTGAAGTTATTAGAAGTGAGATATCATGATATTGAGTTGAAAACATACATAATAACTATAGTTTGGGGAACATGGGTTAGTTTTACGTTTTTGTCATGTTACCATAAACATAATATTTGATACATGGTTATAATTGTGATAGGAAAACAAGGAAAAGAGGGAGGAGAACGTCAATGAAGGTAGATAGCTCCTTAGTTGGTTTTTATCAAGCTCCTAATAGAGGTTTTTATATATATGCATCGTTAGTTACCCCTTAAATGTAATAAATACATGTAAAAGTTGAGTTATGTGCAATAATGGTGTTGAGCATGCCTATTTGCTAAGTAGTATGATATTATTAAATATGAAAGTATGAAATGACATGTTTAAAATTTAGGGAAGTCAATTAGAGTATTGAATATGCATAAGTATGATGATAAGCAAGAAAATGATAACGTAACATAGGATGCACATTATAGGAAAGCTTGTGTTGTGAACGTGGTTATAAGTATTTTATCTGATGATTTGAGTTATGATAACTTTTTTGTATTGGTGTCAAATGACCATGGATGACTTCTATATATGTTTAGGATGTGTTTAGAAGTAGAATTTTGACAAAATTTGACCATAGGCACAAGTTAGACCCTTTCACAACTATGCTGAAATTGTCATGACCATGATGGTTTGGTCCAATGCTCTTCATGCCCAGGTCAATTTGTCATGGTCATGAAGACACTATTCACAACAAAAGGTGATATATGTTAAAATGATGTTTTAGGGGGTTCGAAACATATCAAACATGCTTAAATGTTAAAGTATGATGTAAAAACATATAAAAACATGTTGATAAGCATAAATGTGACATGTGAACATGCATATAATATATGGAAACATGATGGGAACATAAAAGAATGAGATTAAAACAAGAGATGCTTTGATATAAATGCTCATTTCTCTTCATAAGGACTATTTAAGGGTAAATTATGCATCATAAAGGGGATAAGCGATACGTATTGACGAGATGTATGAGTAAGGATTTGGTTGACTAGCCCAGGTCTTGGTGCTCTTATTCCTAGTACTTATACCGATTATACTCAGTAAGGTTGGCTGAGCTCGAGTTTGAGGGAGCACGCTTGACTTGAGGGAGCTCGAATGAGCATACATATTACAATGGCTAAGTAGGATGACTAGCCCTGATATGGGTGCGCTTACTTCATACTATGTATACAATGTGAGTAAGATGTCTAGCCCTAGTCTGGGTCTGACTAGTCCGGGAATATAGTTTGGGCTATTTGTCGAAGTTATTTATTGAAAAAGAAAAAGAATAAGATAGACTGAGTTGATAATAAGAAACATAATGATAAGAGCAAATGGTAAAGATATAAAGGCATATAATATGACATGAATACGGATAATGCATACATGTGAGACTGCATTTCTTTATTTTCCATGAATTTGATTGTATGTTCATATGCCGTACATGTTTCACACTATATTCTGTATGATTGTATGAGAAAATTTTAATGCCTATATGTATTACTAAGCTATATATAACTTAGTATGAATTTTTCTTACACAGGATCAGAAGTTTATAGATAGTAAAGTTGAAGGAAAAAAAGTTAGTCAATGCTCATATCAATAGCAGATATTGTGACCCAATTTGTGGGTCTAATCTGTCATATTTTGTATCTTGTTTAAATATGCATATAGGAATAGTGACATTGATTTGTAATATGATACAGTTATAATGTGTATATTTTGAGCATGCATGAGGCATAGAGCCTAAACTAAATGCCGATGTATATAATATGAAAAGGAAAAAAAAGTATGAGCCATCATAATATGAACTAGACTTGTTTATAAATATGACATATAAGATGATGATAAATAACTAGTAACAAGATAAGTATAGAAAAGTGGCATTCTATTTATATAATGAGATTGTTCCTATTATAGGGTGATATGATGGACATAGTCTTATTGTATAGGTAGGGCATCACAATTGAACTATTTGTATGATGTATTAAGTATTAAATGGCTTGTTATATTGTGTTATTTGAAATTGACATATTAAGTATGATGTAATTATGATGTATTTGGACTGCTCTTTTGATATGTAATGTAGTTTAATGTGTATTGAGACAATTTGTATATTTAATTTCTATTTGCTTTAACTGTTGGTTAATCACAACCATCATAACCAAGTGAAAGGTTTGTTTTTCTAGCTTTTAAAAAGACCCTAGTGCTTCTCCAAGTACACTACAAGCTTCTGACTTGATGATAAAAACATTCTCAATATCCAATGAAAAGATTATTAATTCATAGCATACACGAACGGAAGCTAGATCAGAATAAAGGGAAGTCAAATTCGATCATTTAGGGAGACAAGTTTCTAGACTAACAGGTTTGCAATATCAACCTCCATACATGAAATGGCTAGACTAGCCATGTGTTACTAGTAATCAACTTCAGCTAGTAAAAGAGATGAGAATTGGTCACATGCAGAAGAAGGAAAAGTCCAATAACAACTTAACGCCTTCAATTGTCTCCAATTTATATACAATTGATTTTGAATATTGTGGCTACTTTTTGTGGATTTTGAATATTGCCAGTGTTTTTGCATTTTGGAAACTTTTTTGTATGTTTGCTTATGGTATTACCTTTGGTATATGCGGAAATTTTTGGTACAATTGGGTTTGCTCATGTTTTTGGTACAAGAGAAAGAATGATGCTTCTATTTTGTGCATTAACAATTTAATATATGCTACTTTTATAACAATAATAATGCAATGTTATAGTAAACATTATATAAAATATATTTAAATATACATTACAAACAAATTATAAAATATTTATGCATATATTCATTCAAAAAAATATTATATATAATAATTATATTTTATATAATTTAATAATTATATATTATAGCATGTTATTTGATATAAAGAGGAAAAAAAATTATAATATACTAACTTATTTTTAAATATTATTTCTATAAATTTTTTTTAGTGGTTATAATTTAATTTTTTTAAATAATTTATTTTACTAAATAAAAATTATTAGTAAAATTAAATTATTTTTATAGTTAAATTAGACTATAATAATCTAAATTATAATTTAGTTCAGACACTTTCTCGTCGGAACTTCGGTCTCTGACGCTGCAATCCGACGATTTAAGGCGCCAATGGAGAATTTGTAGAGTTTCTTCAACTAGAGTAAGAGCCATTTACACGGAGACATGTCTCGCCAGACGACTTCTTCCGCCTTTCACAAATCCAAAACTCTCGACAACAAATACGTGAGCACTGTTTACTTGTCCTCAATTTTCACTTTTTCTAGAATTGATTTTATTTTTAATTACAATCGCAGAAGTGACACCAAAAATTTTCGTTCATTGTTTTTTTTAGATGGGTGCGAATTATGGTTTCTCGAGTCTGAAAGACTCATAAATTACTTTTTGTTTGGGAACAAACTGTTCATTTTAGTTCTAATTCTTTTTGGTGTTTTTAAATTCTGGATGAAATAAAACAAAATAGTAGTACATTCTTGTTTGTGTTCTTGTATCGTTTGTATTTGTAATTTTATACTAGGCAATCTGTGGTGTAAGAGTAAGTTCTGTAAGTAATCATATTTTCTAGGAAATTGAGTTGAACAATTACAGATTTCATTATTTGGTTCCTTTTTTTTTTTTTTTCCACCTAAGCGGCTTCAAGTGCTTGGGTTCTTTATGTTGTGTCTGTTTTGGTGTAGATGCTTGGGGATGAGATAGGGAAAGGAGCATATGGTCGAGTTTACAAAGGCTTGGATCTGGAGAATGGAGACTTTGTTGAGATCAAACAAGTTTCCATGGAAAATATTGCTCAAGAAGATCTTAATATCATCATGGTTTGCATTCTAATTTCTCCCAGTTCAGGGTGTAACTTTTTGATTGTTATACTGTAGCATTTCTATCGAAGATGATAAATTTCTGGCTCATTTCCTAATTATTGTGTTAAACTTATTGGATCACCTCTTCTCTACTCCATCCTGAGTTTGAGATCTCTTTCCTTCCTTTTTATTTTGCTGTTCTTTATAATTCTTTTTGATGAAAGTGGCTATATTTATTTGGAACTTTAGCAAATTACTGCTCATATATTGCTCAAAAACACTTGTCTGGGTTTGGGGAGCTGCAGTTTGGCATTTAACACAAGTCTGTGGATCTGAATAGCCAGGTGGGGATCTGTCCCCCTGATGTGACACATGGTTAGGATGTTATTGATAGATGTACAATTGTATAGAGTTTATGCCTTTTTTATCTGTTATCAAATTATGCCCAATTAAGTGTTGGCACTTTACCTCTTCAGTGTCTATGCTTATTTGGGAATTTTCAGGATCTGTTTGTAGTTCTATCATACAACAGATTACTGCTATTGTTGTTGGACATTCTTTTGATTGCTTATTTACTGAAGTAATGATCTTCTTTCTTTGGAGTGAGCTATATATATATATATATTAACCTGGTAGGAAAATGATTTCGAGTTTAATTATTGTATTTTAAAATAGCATGTTAATTTCCTGATCAATGCTGCAACTAATAGAGCTACCTATCAGGTTAATTCAGACATTACTTTTCTAGATTAATTAAATTATCACTCGCCTTGTTGATGGACATGCCTTAGAAAGAAAATTTCATATCCTGTGTCATTTGGATCTTTTGACTTGAGTACTGTTCTGACATCACATGATAATTTGGTCTCTTTGTTTTAACATGCATCAGATGGTATGGTATCTTTAATTAATCCTATGTTTTGAGTCTTTATCTAATTGTTAAATAGATCCATTTTAACCCATTGATGCTAAATTTCTAATACAAGTTTTTTAATTTTTTTTTTCCATTTCTTTTGGTGAATGATGAAAATTTTCTGTTTGTCTTTCAATTTTGTGTTACAATTATTCATCATGGTCGGAGGTCTTTCATCTTGCAAGTTATCAAGCTATGAAGTTAATTACAATTGCATATGAGTATATGTGAAAAATGATTTGAATAGGATTCTTTTTAAATATTGGAATTTTGCCATCTGATATGAAAATTGACTAACAGTTCTTTTGTTCTTCTTCTTCTTTTGGATATGCTTCTTTCGCTGGATGCCTTAATGTTTCAGCAAGAAATTGATCTATTGAAGGTAGCATTTTCTCCTTATTGCTGTGTTGCTGCTCTCAATATGTTTTTTTTTTCTTCTGATGTTCTTTCACATTGTGTGCTGGTCCATAAAATGCATTGCAGAGAGCATATTTGTGTCTGCTAGGTTAATATAAAGATGGTTGCCTCCAACTACAAACACATTCTAGGGGAGTATTCGAGTTAAGTCGATACAATACCAAGTTCGAGCTCGCTCAATTAAAAAACTTGATGCTCAAATTTGATCGAGTTTTTGGTTAATTTTTCGAAACTAGACTTGGAAAATATTCGAGCTACTCGAGCTCTAACTCAATAAAGCTCGAATCAACTAAAATATTTAATAAATAGCGTATTTGGTAGACTAGACTCGAAATCGACTCGACAAAATTTGATGAAGCTATTTAAATACTAAGAGTATAAAAGTAATTTAATAAATAATAAAAAGAACAACTAGTTGATTAAGATTGCAAGCCTTACGAGTTGGGTATTGTGATACTTGAATTCAACTCGACAAATTATTCAAACTACTCGAGCTTGACTTAAGTCCAAGTCGAATTCGAATATTTTATGAGTTGAGCTCAAGTAGCTCGTGAATAGCTTGACTTGTTTACACCCCTAATCGCTATATATTTTTATTTTTTTAAATAAAAAATGTGTTCATTTTTTCTGTTATTTGCTTTTTAAAAGATTTTTATATTTTTAAATGTTATGGATATGTGGTGAGGTGGATGTGGATGATTAAGTTTGGTAAGTTCTAATTCAATTAGATTAAAATTACCAAATTGAATCTAAATTTAGTAAGTTCGTTTAATATGGAGGATTTGTTGGTTAGATAAGCATATCAAAGACAAATAAAGTAAATAGTAAACTACTTTTTCGATCCCATGTTTCTTGTTTTCGGTTTTGAAAAAACTTTCTTTTATATAACAAAAACAAAAACTCTAACCAAATGCAATTTTAGCTTTTTGTGGAAAAAACAATATCTTAAAGTTGCATCTGTCCTAAATGCACCTACAATTTTTGAGTATGACCATTTATCCTTTTATGTACTATTTTTCCTTCTTCATTACCTGCTTGCCTTAATTTCTTTGTTCTCCCTTCAGAAAGCAATGATTGATGAGCCCTGACCACTTAGTTGTATTGGTATAATGTCAGCATTGTCTTTCTGCATAAAGGGCAATAGTTTGTTGCAATGTTAAAAGTTGTGGGCACCAAATGGAAGTGTGTTCATCTAAATTTTGGAGGGTAGGATTTCTTATGGGTTCTCCCCAGTAGAATGACTGTTGACTGGTTCCCTTTTTCACTTCTTTGCTTGCATTATGCTCAGTGTAGCGTGTCATATATTAATATTGCATACTGCTTTGTGCTAATATTATGATTCATGCTGAATATAGACACGGTGAGTTTTCTCTGAAAATTTGTCATCGTTCTATTTGGGATATATTTCTTAATTTGCAGAATTTGAACCATAAAAACATCGTCAAATATCTGGGATCGTTGAAGACAAAGAGTCATCTTCACATAATTCTCGAGTAAGTGAGCTAATATATCTTTAAGAATGAAGAGTTAAACCAGGGGGTATGGGAAACTCTGGCTTACATCTTATGGTCTAATGGCCATATGTTATTGATATAGGTACGTGGAGAATGGCTCCCTCGCAAACATTATTAAGCCGAATAAATTTGGGCCTTTTCCAGAGTCATTGGTGGCTGTTTACATTGCTCAGGTTTTCTCCTGTTTCTGTGATCTAGATGCAATTTGTTTTCTTCTTGTTTGCTTTACTTATGAATTATTAATGTTGGTTTAGGTTTTGGAAGGCCTGGTTTATCTACATGAACAGGGTGTTATTCATCGGGATATCAAAGGTGCAAACATATTGACGACCAAAGAGGTAAATTCACTTGCTGATCTTGTTTTGTCGATCTTTCATTTCGATACGAGGATCTAGGGATGTAAATTTGACTTTCCTAAAGGTTGAAAGAGGGTGAGGCAAATTCTTAGTTCTGTTTATATTAATTCCCAAAAGATTATTTTTAAATTAGCACCTCCTTTTTATTTCCTTTTAAAATGCGAAGACAGGAAGGCTTTGATTCAACCATTGATTTGAATAATAGCAAAAAAGATTTCTTGCACTTATTCCAATATCTGTTAGTTTCAACCAAGATTTTTGATCCAAAATCACCTCCAATTTATATATCCAGTATTATATCAGCAGTACTTCAAAATTCTTAGTCTTGGGTGTGTCAGTGGCATTTTTCTTTTCTTGTTCACCCTACATACAAACATGAGTCGCTGTTGAAAATCTGTGGTGCACTTGTTATGACTCTTGTGGTGTACTTGTTATGTGACTTCAGCATTTGTTTTCTTTTGGATCTTTTGGGTTTTGAATCTTAAGTTGATATGTTGTATTGGAATTTGAGAATTTATTTGGCCTAATTTTCTTGAGAAAAATATCTGGCGAGTTTTATTGGGTTAGCACATATCTCTGTCCTTTGACCTAGGTTTTTGTTATTTTCAGGAGAAAAGTTAGTGTCATGAAGATTGATTTTGAGAAGGGAAAATGATTTCACATGGCTGATATTTTGAGAAAAGTTGCTTTATTTAATTTTTATTTTTCTGGTAAAATATTATCTTTGTTGTAGTTTCTTTAGTGTTGTACTTCTCAATCCCTTGTAATAAAAACTTTGAGATTATTTTTGTTGACTAGTGTCAAATACCGAACTTTACAAGCCCCCTTGAGGCTTCAGTTGGATGGATCAGAATTGCATCTAATTCTTCACTAGTGAAAGGGATAACAAAAGAATTATGATTGGTTAGTGGAGCACCTGCCTCATGCTAGTCAGTCGTTTCTTTACTATTATTGCCTTCTACCCTGCCAACTGCCCTGAAGGCCAGTAGTAAAATATTGTTTTGAAGTAGAAGTGAATTTCTTTTATGTTGGAAATCAAATTTATCCTTTTTTTTTTCTCTCTTTTGAGGCCTCACAAGTCATGACAAATGTCCAAACTTCAATTATTTATTGCGAAGTTCTGCTGAATTTAATTTTCAGCTTGAGCATGTGAACTATGGTTTGAGATGGAATTAAACTCAGGAAATCAACGTGCCTTTGACTTATTGATAATTATTCCTTTTGCTTTTTTTATTTGGTTCAGTTACCTTCTTATATCTGTGTTTTATCTGATTTATTTTTAAAAATTATTATATGTATGACTTCTCTTGAGAGGGAGCATTAGTAAGATGTAGAGTTAGAGATTTCTGTCTTGGGTTAAATAATGGGAGGGCCTATGACGTTGTAGACTCAATCTGAAGATATTTCGCTGATAATGTGAATCTCTACAGCAATTTAATGTGATTGTTCAATACTAGATGATAGACTTTCTTATATTGTTCAATGAAGAATGACTGAAAGAAACTAGAATCCTTTTGTGCTCAACTCTTTTAGAACCAGTTCCAAACATATTGCTGGTTCATCATCCTTCTATATATTGATGCTATAGATGCTTGATGCTTTGACCTTACTTATCTTTTGTAGGGCCTCGTGAAACTTGCTGATTTTGGTGTGGCAACAAAATTAACTGAGGCAGATGTTAATACGCATTCGGTTGTTGGAACACCATACTGGATGGCCCCTGAGGTATTTGGTTAACACTTTAGGTTTCGTATTAGTATATTAACCCACTCAGTTCTATTGATGATCATATTTTTGTTTTCGGAATTGATAAGTGCTTTGTCTTTTGTGGACTAATTGCTTCTTTTTTTTTTTTTTTTTTTTCAGGTAATTTATGTCTATTTGCTAGGTTATAGATAGCTTTGGGAGATATATTTTAAACTTCGGTAGTGACCATTATGTGTTTTTATTTTTTTCAGTTGATGCATGCTTGTCAATCTCAACGTATACATTTATGTCATTGTGTAAAGGGTGCTGAATTTTATCTATTCTTTTTTGATTCACTAGTGCTTGCATTTATGGTTCATTGTTGAACATTGATACATAGTACCTTAATTTATTGGGTGTTTTGAGTTTGATGAGTGGATATCTATGTTTTGTATGTTTAGACTAGGATGTTTTGTGTGTGTATGGCTGGTCTCACTTTGATGAGTTCAACGTATGAGTATATGTTTTATAGATGACCTAATGTGCTCTCCCGATTGTGATATTCCTATGACTGAAGTGGAAGATCATTGATTAGAAGTGTACTTTGAAATTCTGTATGCTTTCTTCTCGCTCCCTTATAATGTCCTTTCTAGTTAAGCTCGAAACTTTGTGGTCGAATCTTAACTCACACCGAGTAGGTTCATTTCCAACGATGGAGATTGATTGGGGTAGATGAATTGCTTCATAATCTTTATTTGTCTAATCTCCTTACTTGTTTCTTATCTTGTGCCCTCAAATACTGTGGGTTGCTCCACATATCCTCATTTCTCTCCTTGAAACAATGTTGTACTTAAAAGAGATATTTGCTGAATTTTTTTGTTTTTCCTAATTACTAAATAATCTGAAGTCTTGTGTGAATGACTGGTCTTATGTTGTTGAGGTTAATATGTGACTAGTTTACTACGTAGTTGAGGCCTACTGTGCTCGGTATTAAGGTTTTGAATTACTGAAGAGAGGTTGCAGATTAACAAAGTCTACTTAAATCAGACTTTTGTATGCATTTTTGCTGTTTGTGGGTTTCCTTGGATGTCTTTTCTATTTGAACCTTAATACATGCTAAGTGGGGTCATCTATAAAGATGGACTGAGAATGATTGGGTAGATGAGTTGCTACCCGTCTTTAGTTTTCTAATTCCCTTATTTTTTCTTAATCGTTGTCCCTTCTATCAATTTTGTTTGCACCACAGCTGTTAATAGCACATGGGACAATGTTCCCAATATTTAGAATTGCTACCATTTGACAACCTGATTAATGAAAATTCTATTTTCTTTTTTATACATATTATCAATCAATTCTAATCCTTCTTGTGCGTTGGAAAATTAAACAATAAATTACATTTTTTTATCTGCCAAAGAGGGAACTGAGTAATTGTCAGTGAAATTTACTTCTTGTTTTGAAATGGGAAGTCACTTTTCAAATTTCTTGAACTTGCAAAAAGGAAGAAGCCCGCTTTCTAGGATGCTTCATGAATGATTTAACAGCAGTTTGCCCATCATTGGTTGCATTTTTTACTGATGCTGTTTGTTATTGACAATGGCAGCTTGTTCTACCTGTTTTATGCATATGTATGATGATCACTTTTTGGTTATTTTATTTTATATGTACTTGGTTTTCAATTTTTTCTTCTTACCATATGATGGGACCATCATAAGGTACCTGTAGAGTCTCCCTTGTGTTGAATTTTATAGCCTGATTAAAATCTATAATGTACTCTGTACTATATTAATGCAATATAAGATATTTACTGTCATTAATTGTTTTCGCTTTCTTTTTGCTTTAGGGCTTGCATGATAATTTTTTTATTATGATGTTACCTTTTCTTTTTTCAAAAAAAAAAAAAAAAAAAAAAAAGAAAGAAAGAGGACATATTCTTCTGCTTGTCCCAATCATATAGCTCTTCAGCAAGGATTTAAATATAAATATGTTTGATTGTTTTTTTATTATTTTTTTTTTTAATTTTTTCCGTTTCCTTAAGATCCTAATATTGCTTTTTTTTTTTAAATTATTTTTGTTATTTTTTTTATCATTAGAAGTTAACATAGTTCACTTTTCTTGTCTATATGAGCAAAAGGGTGGTCTTTAGCATTGTTGCGCTGTGTCATCGTATGTGTGTGCATCTATAGTCATTGTGGCTCAAAATACAATATACATGGCTGATACATATACTGCAACTGAGGGTTTTTGGAGGTGTTATTTATGAGAAACTGATTTGTAATCAAACAAGTGTGGAGAGAAAATATGTTGTATATTACACTTGAGGAATGATACATATATATACACAAATTGTAGAGATGAAAAAGGAAAGAAATCAAAACACTTCCTACAATCAAGCTATTTACAAATTGATTGCCTATAATCTTGTAACACTCCCCCTCAAGTTGGAGCATAGATATCAATCATGCCTATCTTGTTATAAATATAAGAAATCCGAGCTCCATTAAGAGCTTTTGTAAATATCTCTCCTAATTGCTCTCTAGTCTTCACATGAGGTGTAGGAATCAAATTTTATTGAATTTTCTCACGAACAAAATGACATCAATATGTTTGGTTCATTCATGAAAAGTTGGATTCGAAGCAATATGTATTGCAGCTTGATTATCGTACCATAGCTTTACTGGAACTGAAACTTTAAGACCGACCTCATCTAAGAGTTGAGACACCCACATGACTTCACACAAAGCTTGTGCCGTTGCTCTATACTCAGATTCCGCACTAGATCTCGATACAACACTTTGCTTCTTACTCTTCCATGAAACCAGATTTCTACCAACAAAAACTCAATAACCGGAAGTGGACCTTCTATCAACCTTGGAACTCGCCCAGTCCGCATCGGAAAAACACTCAATATTACTGTGACCATAATTCCGATACAATAACGCCTTTTAAGTAACACAAGATTTGTTCTAAGGTTGCCTAATGATGAACCGTAGGAGAAGACATAAATTGACTTATAACACTAACTGAGCAAGCAATATCAGGACGAGTCATTACAAGGTAGTTCAACTTCTTAACCAATCTCCTATATCGTTTAGGATCATTAAGAACATCTCCCTCCTTTGTGAATTGCTCATTAGGAAGCATTAGAGTGCTGCATGGTTTGACTCCCAAATTTCTAGTTTCTTTCAACAAATTCAAAACATACTTCCTCTGAGATAGGAAAATGCTTTTTTGGCTCCTTGACGCTTCAATCCCAAAAAGGTATTTTAGGTGCCCCAAGTCCCAAGTATTGAACTGACTCTGCAAGAAGGACTTCAAGGATAAGATTCCCTGCATGTCACTTCTCGTGATAACAATATCATCTACATATACAACAAGTAAAATGATGCTAGATGTAGACTTCTAATAGAAAATTGTATGATCAGATTTACTCTTCCTTATCCCAAACCTCTCCACGGGTTCACTGAATTTTCCAAACCAAGCTCAAGGACTTTGTTTTAGTCCATACAGTGACTTCAAAAGATGACGAACTTTCCCAGACTCCCCTTGAGCAACAAACCCAGGTGGTTGCTCCATAAAAGCCTCCTCCTGAAGATATCCATGAAGGAAAATATTTTTAACATCAAGCTGATAAAGTGGCTAATTATATGTAGCTGCCAAAGAAATGAATAATCGAATTGAAGTCATTTTTGCCATAGGGGAGAAAGTATTAGAATAATCTACTCCATATGTCTATGCATGGCCTTTAGTCACCAGTCAAGCCTTTAGGCCAGCCACTAATCCATCAGAATTAAATTTGACTGCAAATACCCACTCGCATCCAACTGCTTTCTTACTAGCTGGTAAATGTACCAAAGTCTAAGTATCATTATTTTCTAAGGCATTCATTTCCTCAATCATAGTCTGACACTAGTCAAGGTGAGACAACGCTTCATGAATAGTTTTAGGAACATAAATTGAATCCAAAGAAGCAATAAAAGAACATGATGATGGTGACAAATGATTATAAGACACAAAAGAGGAAATAGAATTAGTACACTGACGTTTACCTTTCCTAAGAGTAGTAGGAAGATCATTCAGATTGATAGACTGAGGGGCTAGATATAACGACGAAGGAGGTGGTGCAAGACATGGTTCTGAAGGAGTTTGCCATGAATAAATATAGGAGGTTTGGGCTGAGCTGGGACAGACTCAACAAGATTAGGAACTGAAGATGTAACTGTATAAATTAGCAAATCATCATCCTCCCTTGACTCATGTAAGATGTAGATGGAGAAAACGGGGTATCTTCTAAAAAGGTGACATCAACTAAAACAAGGTACCTGTCATGAGGACAATAACACCTATATCTCTTTTGCACACGAAAATACCCAAGAAAAATGCACTCAAGAGACTTAGGATCTAATTTTGTCACATGTGGACGAACATTCCGAACAAAACAAGTGCACCCAAATATCCTAGGTTCAATAGAAAATAATGATTTGTTTGGAAACAAAACTTGATAAGGTCTCACTATTAAGAACAGATGATGACATGCGATTTATCAGAAAATAAGCTGTAGCGACAACATCTGCCCATAAACATTTATGAACTTTCATTTGAAACAATAATGCCCTTGCAGTTTCTAGGTGTCTATTTTTCAGCTCAGCAACCCCATTTTGAGACGTATCAACACGAAGTCTGATGAATAATTCCATGTTGAATCATGTAATTTTGAAAACTGGCAGACAAATTTTCTTTTGCATTCTTACTTCTCAAGGTTTGGTTAGAGACATAAAACTAAGTTTTAATTTTAGCATAAAGTAGAAAAATGAGAAAACATCTCAGAATGATTTTTCATTAAATGTAACCATGTCATTTGAGAATTATCATTAACAAACGTAACAAAATGTTGAAACCCTGTTTTGGATGTAACTGGACAAGGACCCCAAACATCTGAATGAACTAACTCAAAAGGAGCACTTGCTCTCTTATTTACTCTTGGACTTGAACTAAGATGATGTTTTGCAAATTGACACGAGTCACAATTTAACGAAGACAGACTCGAAACTGAGGACATTGTTTCTTTAACATAGAAAGAGAGGGATGACTAAACCTACAATGTGCTTCAAAAGGGTTGACTACTTTAGAACAAGTTATGGATCTTGGCACTTGTGTATCAAGGATATAGAGACCCCTAGACTCATGTCCTTTACTAATAATCTACTTCGTCGCAAGATCCTGAAATAAACAATAATAAAGAAAGAATGAAATGCAACAGTTTAAAGTAGGAGTAAGTTGACTGATAGAAATTAAGTTGAATGATAGCTCAGGTAAACTAAGAACATGTGACAAAGGAAGTGATGGAGTGAGAATAATTGTGCCAGATCCAAGGACAAACAATAGATCCATCTACTAAAGTAACACTAGAGCTAGATGTGTGTTTCTGAAATGAAGAAAATAAACTAAAATTACCTGTCATGTGGTATGTGGCACCGGAGTCAATAATCCATTTGGAATAGGAAGACACAACACACGTATTTGATTTACCTGATTCAATGAGAGTAGTGACAAGAGTAAGCTGACTAGGACGAGATTTCGTAAAATTTTGATACTTGACACATTCATCAGTAGATATCATAACAAATTTCTTCTCCACATTTAATCAAAGTAATCAAACTCACCACTAAAAATTATTTTTGAATCTTGAAAAAGTGGAAAAACAAAACCTATAACATTGAGGTTTCACACTAGATTGATGTAGATCAACTAAGTAGAAAATATTTAACACCCAAAGACACCTAAACCAAAGAACAACAGATTTATCCTCCCAATGCATCCAACCAACAGTAGCCATAAAACCCATACCAAAATATTTTATTGAATAAAAAGATGAAGGGTGTGTAGACTTTCTTGATGGACAAATAGGTACCATCGGAGGATTACCAAGGCCGAGGCAACCACTAGAGACGAAACCGGCGAGTCTGGGTCCACTGGACGTACCCTCAAGATCCGATGCGTGAATCTGTAGTAGAAATTTTCGGTGGCATGTGACTCGTGTGGTGATTCCAGCCACCAGATTCTGGGCAAGCATTGATCGGCAGTTGAGGCTTCTCCGGTGGGAGATGACAATAGAAGATCATTCCAAATAGATGACCCAAACTAAGCAATTTTGGAGCCCTAATTTGCCAAATTGCAGATAGCTCAAATCTGGAAAAATTATATTCCAGACCCAAATTCCACTCTCTAAGGCTCTGATACCATGTAATCAAACAAGAATGGAGAGAAAATATGTTGTATATTACACTTGAGGAATGATACATATATATATACAAATTGTAGAGATGAAAAAGGAAAGAAATCAAAACACATTTCTACAATTACAAATTGATTGCCTATAATCTTGTAACATGATTTATTTTCAGGTTATTGAAATGTCAGGGGTTTGTGCTGCTTCAGACATATGGAGTGTTGGTTGCACTGTAATTGAACTTCTTACATGTGTACCTCCATACTATGATTTGCAGCCTATGCCAGCGCTATTTCGCATCGTTCAGGTTTGTTTTGTGCTCTTTTTTCTTGGTTGTCATAATTTATTAAGATGAGTGTCCTCGTTAATCCTCTGGCTCACATTGGCATTTTTCATTCTGTGCTGTCCATTGTTGATGACATCTCATATTTTCTTATTTTGTTTTCTCTGTAGATTGTAATTGTTTGGAGTGCATCAAATTGCATACTTTTCTGCTAGAAGTGATTTTCCCTGATTTTTTTTTTCCTATTTTACTTGGCTGTTTTTATAGAAAACATTGCTATATATTTAATGGCCGTAATTGTAAAGGGCTGTTGTTGTTGTTGTTTTTTTTTTTTCAGGATGATCATCCTCCTATACCTGATAGATTGTCTCCTGATATCACTGACTTCCTTCACCAGTGCTTTAAGAAGGTAATGATCTCTTATTTTTCTGGTTCTTAACTAGTTATTAGGGCTTCTCTAGTATGGAAATTGTACAAAAGCAAGATCCAGAGCTTAACTGAAATGCTGAATAATATATATTTTTTAATTTTATGTCTGCTACTTTTTAATGTGGTAGTGAACATAGACAATATAAAAATGTTGGATTAATAAACCTAAAGGTATGAGATTTGTCTAATTGATGCATAGCTGAGATTGTAGTTATAATTTATACTAGCTAAAAGTCTATGAGCAGCTTAACTGGGAAAGGAATTAGGTTGAGTTTATTACATTTCCTAGAAGTGGGAGATTTCTTAACGGTGAATGGATGTGTTACAAATTGTACTCACTGCTGTCATAGTCCATAATGATCAGGGATAGACAAATTAAGGTTCAAAAATTGAAATGAGACTGCAAATTCCCATGTGCAGTTTGTGGAAGAGGTTACCGTTAGTGTTGAAGATAGGAGTCATTTTACTGTAATGTTCCTAAAAGCTCCACGATAGGGCTACATATGAGCCAAAGCTAGCTTTAAAGATCACAAGTTTGGCTCTTTGGAATTTTTACTGAGCTCGAGCAGTAGCACAATCCAAGTTTCGGTTTTCAGACTAAATCGTAAATCATGAATATTTTAACAAACCTGAGCTAGGCTTGGTTTTTCAGTTCCATTAAATAGTCAATTGTTACGAATGTAGAGAATAGAAAAGTTGAAGTATTCGTTAAAGGAAAAGCAGCAAAGTGGGAGTTGTTTGTAACATAGTTAGGAATAGCCTTTTGTGGCAGAGTGGGTTGTACAAGATTTGTTATAAATAAGCTCAGTGTAAATGTAAAAGGGAATGCAAATGATTTGATGAAATAATGCAGAAGTTCAATTCTCTCTATCTTCTTTTTGTATCTTCTCCTTCCTAATCTTGAATCTTCTTCTCCAGTCATCATCTTCTCCTTTCCTTTTTTGCTACTATGTTCTTCTTTGTTCTTGAACTGGTTATGCTTCTTGAAACCCAAGGTCATAAAATCAATGAGCCAAGCTTGTTGAGGTCAAACTAGCCAAGCTCAAGATAAGGTGCATGATTGATCACAACTTTTTAAGGCAAAACTCTGGATATTTATTTGAAATAAATATATTGGCTTAATCATTCATATTAAGCCAATATCCCTTTAAAAAAATGCCAAACCATTACAAAGAATTATTAAAATTATTGTTTAAAGTTCACAAAAGTAATATTCCCTCATGATTTGGCCTTATGCAAGGAAGGATGAACTTCTAATCCTTTTATCAGCACAAGTACTAGCGTCCCTTATTTTAAATCCTGCAGGATCTTCATCCAGTACCTTTTATCCTCTTACAATCATCATATTGCTACATTTGAATTGCAATACTTTTTAGTTAAAACTACATTTTACAATTGTTACCTACCATTTCATGATTAATGGCATTTTATTGAAATTACACTGTCATTAAAATCATGAAATTTATCATATTAAAATTGGTCAATAATAGACATTTTTAAAACTTTAAACGACTGATGCCTTGTTTGGTTCATCATCGAATATAGGGTGTTTGTTAAATGTTTTTAAACAAGTAGCATTTAGAATTCAATAGCTAGTGGTTGAAAAATGTAACTAAATGCTAGTTTATTTTCAAAGCTAGGATTTCCGCATCTTATTAATTTTTCTTAAACATTAAAATTAGAAATAATTTATTGGGTAAATATCACATTAAATCTTGAACTTTACACATTTTCACTATTATATACAATTCTACAAATATTTAAATTATATGAACTTTTACTTTAATAAGAAATCTGGTTTTGTTATCATTGAACCACACTCAGACCCTTGCTAACGCTTACATGAATTGTCCATATGACATGTTAAATGACATAGATTTTTCATGTGACATGCTAACTAGATTCAGAGTGAATTGATCGTCCAAATGACATACTAGATGACATGGATTGTTCAATTGATATGTCAGATGACATGACACCAGAAGACATGCCAGCTAGCTAGGTTTGGAGTGTAGTTCCGTGATATGAGGCTAGATTTGTTATTAAAGAGAAAGTTCATATAATTTATATGAAATTTTTATAGAATTTGATATAATTGCGAAAAGGCACAAAGTTCAGGATTTAATGTGATATTTGCTCTAATTTATTAGGATATGAAAAAATTATATTTGTGTAATAACAAGAAAAATATTGTATGTCCATATACTCACCGAGTATGAATAATTATTGGATGTTAAGCCAAACGACCCTTATACAAATAGATGTCAAAAAGTTATTTATGAGCTTAAAAAAGGTTATTCATATATGTTGTCGAACAAAATTCAGTTTGCTTTTATATTGGTTCAAAAAATATGTTTGTGTGTATGCTTGTTAGAAGTTAACGAGATCTTGTCACCTTATTGCTTGGATTTGGGTACACGTATCCGCTACGGGTACATATCTAGAAGTCCGACTTACTTTTTAAAATTTAGGATACGTAGATACGATTAAAAATTATCCAAAATTATAATACGAGAACAAAGATACGTTAATACATATATAAAAATGTAAATATTTTAATTTTCATATATAGTAATTTAAGTTAAAAATTGATCAAATTATGATATTTAAATTGCTAAATAAAATAAAATCGTTTTACTTTAAGATGAAATGTTTCAAACTACAAACTTAAAAGTCCAAAGTCCAAACCACAAAGACAAACTACAAAATGATATCACACAACTTAAAAGGTTTAACAAATTAGCATTAAACAAAGTAGTAATAAGCAAACAAGTTCACTTTTAAATAGGTTCAAAGCCCGCATGATGTCCACTTTTAAACAGGTTCGAAGATGTAAAGAAACAAGATTGAAGAGAAATCGTTCATTTCATTGATAGTAAAAAGCCCTATATATACAACTCTATGAATACAAAATAGGAAACAAATATATAAAGAATAGGAAGCAATATAAACTAGGAAATAAATCTCTACCTATCCCTAATTACCTAAATCAAGCTAATTAAAAATATTATTCAAATATCTCTCAACACTCCCCCTCAAGTTGGAGTATAGATATCATTCATGCCCAACTTGTTACAGATGTAAAAAATAAAGAGTTCTAAAACCTGTATCACAAAAGGCCTCACACCACACTAGTATAGACCCAACCAGGTAGAAAATATCATATGAACCGACAAAACCTGTAACACAAAAGGTTTCACACCACACCAATGTAGACCCAACCAGGTAGGAGAAGATGCCGTACAATCCAAGGAGAGTCGAGCGAGACATACCAATAACAAATGTCACTCGACAAGGGTGACCTAAGAAATTACACAGTCTGCTCTCAAAGGCAGAAAAACAAAATGGATCACTCATGGTGACCTAATTATGACAAAGAGATGCTCACTTAGGCATAACTCTTAGATCGATTTCCAAATAGAGTTTCATTGGAACCCATGGCTCTGATACCATGTAAAGAAACAAGACTGAAGAAAAATCGATCATTTCATTGATAGTAAAAAGCCATGAATACAAAATAGGAAACAAATATATAAAGAATATGAAACAATACAAACTAGGAAATAAATCTCTACCTATCCCTAATTCCCTAAATCAAGCTAATTAAGAATATTATTCAAATATCTCTCAATATTTCACAACAAAAGAATTTCAACAGGTTTGAAGTGTCCATGGTATAGGTTCAAAGATTCTATTGCTTAGAGAAATCAACTGTGTCCACTCTTTAAGTGAAGGATCTGAGAAGGATCCCATACCTTTGCCCGTGTTGTATCCTAAGGCCATGGTACTTCATTTTTGAAGTGTTCGAGTAGCATAGCTTGTCACAACTATAAAAATAAGCATGTACTTAATTTTGTAGTTTACCAAATTCTTATATTTGCACATATATCTCAAATTCACAACTTTATATCATGAGTTTTGAAATTTAAAATGGTAAGATGCGTGCACACATGTCAAATAATGACTAGACGGTTTAACATCAGGTGTTTCATCCTCTAATTGGTGTAAATTTGACCGATTCTCTAAAAATCATGCTAATGTGCATTATGAACTCATAACATTCAAATTTCAACACTATTTTTTCATAACTAAAATGTCCTTTCCATAAGATTCGGTTGAAATACATCATATAAAGATGATATGGACCCAATAACTTCACTTTTCCCTCTAACAGTCAAACTATATTTCTCATTGCTCCTTCTCTCCTTTCCATTATCAGAAAACCCAACACTTCCTAAGCTATTCTATTCCCTTGTTGAGATCAACTCTTGTGAAGATAAATTCCACGTCTCCCAGTATATGGTAGTCATTTATCATGTGTCTTGTAAGAATCCTAAGAAATACTTTGTTCAATGAGAGAAACTCCTCAACTATATTTTATATTAGAAACTGTAAAGAAGCAAAAATATAGAGAAATCGATAATGTCATTTATAGTAGAAACCCCTATATATAGGGTCCTATGAACATAAAATAGGAAACAAATATATGAAGAATGAGAAACAATACAAACTAGAAAATAAATCTCTACTTACTTTTGTTGAGATATTTGAATATATGTGTATATTTTTTTTTCCTATTTTGTATATGATTTTTTTTCCTATTTTGTATTCTCCAATTTCGTATATATACCAATTAACTTGAGAGAATAATCAAGTTGAGAATTTTAGTCTTCATCATATTTTCTCTTTTCTTCTTTCTCTAAATTTCTTATGGTATCAGAGCTCTAGTGGTTCCACTGGTTCTCTCTTCTTTTATATTGTTTCTGCCCATCACTATTGTTCACTAAACCCACTTCTGTCTGCACTCTCTTCTCACCACCACTCGTGACGCACTTTTTATCAGAAGAGTCGCCCTGCCTTTTCGCTCCGGTTGGTGACATCGTTTTCCTGTTCCGGCTTCATCTGATTTTCTGACCTCTAAAGTAGTCTCTGTTGCATCTAGTATTTCAGCTCCTTCAACAAATGACCGACATTTCAGGTGCTCTCAAATCCTTTACCTCATCTATTTCTAATTCTCCAGCAATCACCACTGTCAAACTGCAAGGCAGTGATAATTATGTCTCATGGGTGGCATTTGTTGAATTGTGGTTTATGGGACAAGGATATAGTTATCACTTATAAAAAAAGGTCACTGAGATTGATGAAAAGACTAGGGCTGCATGGATTAAAATTGACGCGCAATTATATAGTTTATTGTGGCATTCTTTGGAGCCAAAATTATTGACCTTTTTTCAGTCTTGCAAAACATGTTACAAAGTTTGAAGTAAGGCTAAGACACTGTATACTAATGATATTCAATGTATTTATAAAGTTGTGTTTGACCTTATCCATTTGCAGCAAAGCTTTCAGGATATGGCTAGTTATTTGGGCCAAATTGAAACGTTGAAAGATGAATTTAATTCTCTCATGCATTTTTCTGAAAGCATTACTAAGCAAGAAGCCCAGTGAGACAAATTTTTTATGGTGATAACCTTGATAGGGCTTCGGGTAGATTTGACTTCGGTACGAGATCAAATCCTTGTAAGTCCAATCATTCCTACTCTAGAGGAAGTATTTGCTCGATTACTTCGTATCTCCTCAACCAAAACTGAAACTAAGTCATCTGTACTAGCCATACAGAAACATAGCCAGCAGGGAGATAATAGAAAAGGGAAAAGCTCCAAATTTCATTGTACTTACTGCGATAAGGGGGGCCATACTCGTGACACTTGTTGGGCCCTTCATGGTGGACTACCAAGGTATACTCAATCTAGTCGATCTGCTGCTCATATGATTCAAGGAGATGGGATCCTACCTCTACCAACTACACAAACTCAAGGGTCTAATTCGGTTACATTGACTGGTGATGATTATGATAAATATTTAAAGTATCAAGCATCGAAACAGTAG
>CATIWF010229128.1:0-16336 GCA_949630135.1 Balakata baccata
CAATCTTAACCTCTTCAGATTGGTATGGAGGACAGTGTTTGTGATATTGACCACTGTGATCTCAATGCTTCTTCCTTTTTTTAATGACATAGTTGGGCTTCTTGGTGCATTGGGATTTTGGCCATTGACTGTTTACTTCCCCGTTGAGATGTACATAACACAAAAGAAGATACCCAAATGGAGCACAAGATGGCTCTGCCTTCAAATGTTAAGTGCTGCTTGCCTTATTATTAGCATAGCTGCTGCCGCTGGCTCCATTGCTGGAGTGGTTGGTGATCTTAAGTCTATCAAGCCCTTTCAGACATCTTATTGAATCACTTGATTCAGCTTTTATCCATAGATTAATAGACAAAGGCATAGGTATTTACCATCTCCCTGTGGGAATACAAAATCAAGGAGGAGAAAAATTCTGAATCCTTTTGTTTTTCCGAAGTGGCAACTGTAACACGTGCAGATGCACATGCAAATGTTGAATGTTTCAAATTCTTAGTGTATGTTTCAGTTCAGTCTTGCAATTAATTGGAGTTCACAAAACCTATCGTATATACATGATTATGTTGGTTTTAATCACTTGTTGCATTAGAATTTTAATACGATTTTATTATCAACGTGCATAAGAATCCAGTCAATGACAAGGCTGGAACTTGAATTTCTGATAAAGGTGGAAAAGTTGTGTGACAGCTTATTTGAACCCACTTATATAAATTAATATTTTAATTTTTGTTTGAAAACTCCCATCCCATAATACGCTTATGTAAAAATAATATGCTATCTTTTTTCCTTATAAAATACTGATTTTTTTATAAAAACAATAATATTTTATTAGTGAACAAACACATAAAGTACATAAAAAAAAAGAAAGTATAGGTAGTATTTCTCTTAAAATTATCACTCAACCTTAAAATATATTGCCAGTGTTATAAAAATAGATATAATGAACTAAGAATGAAAAATAAAGGATCAAGTGTCAGAAAAACGCTTTTAAAAAAAATTTATATTTTTAATGTTTTTTCAGTTTTAAAAACTGTTTTTGGTAAAAAATAAATAAATAGATATTTTTTAAAAAATATATTTAAAAAAGTAGTTTATAAGAAATTAAAAAAAATTAATTAATTAAATAAAAAAATTCAAAACATTCTTTTAGGTAATCTCTCAATTATGCTTATATGAAAGTTGTGGACATATATTCAATATAATACTCACAACAGCTGAGATTTAGAATTGGATTTTGAGGTTGGTACTTTTGAATCTGGCCACTTATCATATCGGCAGCCATAAGCCCATAAATTGAGCATTCATAGAACATTGGCCAGGAGCCCGTATACACTTTTTTCCTTCTTCTTAAATAGGTAATAAGTTCCTAGCCCGTCTTATATTTAGGTTCATCTTCATTTGGTCATGAGGTATGAAATAAGAGCCACAAATTTGTAAATTTATAATTATTTTTAACAGTATCATAAACAAAAATTATTAAAAAATTTTTACAATCTGTCGTCCCACATTTGTTTTTTTGTTTGCGTTGTCGATTAAGAGCATTAACTACTTGCGCCAACTCTGTCCAAAAAAAGGAAACCAAACGAGAACACAAGTCTTCGAGTCTTTTCTTGCACAATTCGATTCGATGGGTCTGTTCCACGGTTCAACTACCTTGTCCTCCTCCCAGACCAGGCCGATTCGCCGCATCAAACCTTCACCCACCTGCAGTTCTTTTTGGTACAATTGAATTAAGTCTTTAATTTAACAGACATAAAAATTTAATCGACTCCAATTTTAAATAATTGATGAAAAAGACTTCACATACAGATGGCCAACCAGTTGAGGGAAATATATATGTTCTGTCCATATAATCAATCTGACAAAAGCTGAATTAAATATATAAAAATTGTACGTAACGTAAGCAATAAGACTAGGAGCAATACTCCAAACTTTTATAATTCAAAAGACGTCCAAAGTTGACCGGCATGTCGTATTATCAACAACTTTAGTCCTACAATATAGGAGTAGGACCCACGTCTCCTCCTTCCTACATTCGTTGACTGTCTCCTCACCCTTCTTTGAGGCCCACTTACAGTGGGCGGTTCTTATTTTCCTTGTTATTATTTATTTGGCGAAAAGTATAATTCGGTATAATTATACCATTAAACTATCAAATTAGTTCAGTTGTACCCACTGTTCGTCCATACTTTCGGTGGACACGTGAATCAATTATATTGCGACATATATTATGAATCGATTGCATATTTTATAGGTAAATTTATACATTTGACTTATAAATCTTCATGATATGTGTCACAGTATAATTGATTCATATAACAATTCGATTCACTCAACTACAGAATTAACAGTGGATAACAGTTGCAGACTTGAAATGTTCTATTGGAGATATAATTATATTAAATCGTATTTTAAAACTTATTCTTTTAAATATATTTTAAAAGTAAATTTGTACATTTAATTTTATTATTTTATTATAAAGCTTACTACAAATATTATTTTGAATTTATCAAAATAATGTCCAATTATTGAAACTTACGATGGTATACAGCTGTATTCTTTCTAAAATATATATAATAATATTTAAATTTTTTTTTATTTTAATTTTTTTACTGGAGATTGAATGTCTAGTTTTAGACTTTGAGACTTAAATTTATGACTCCTTTGGACTGTTGTAGCAATCAGTTGTAAGCGGTTAGTGGCAATAAATAGCAGAAGTGAAAAGCAGTACAGAGCTAGAATGTCTAAATGAGTGGGAGTAAAGAATTATGGCCTAAATAAGTGAGTATAAAAATAGATTTTAAATATATTTTATAAAAAATAAATTTTAAAAAATAATATAAATTTATATTATTTATATTTTTAAAAATTAAAAGAAATAATTATTTATCTTCAAATGGATGTAACTCCATCCTCAGTGAAAAACCACCATTAATAAGTTGCAATTTCCATTATAATGTAATCAAACTGTAGTCCTTAAGATTTTTTTCTTCAAACATAAGCATTCTTAATTTATTATGATTGATTTATTTTCCTAATTAATTTCCAATCAAGCAAATTAATGTAAAAATGCGCAATATTATTAATATCTTGGACAAGCATATCTGTCTGCATTAAGCTTTAAGAGACTTGATTAATTAATAAGAATATATAATTCAATTAATTTGTTAACTGTTTGAAAAAGGTTAGCCAATTAGGTCTCTAATCAATTAGCTGTTGACTATATAATTCGCTTTTATGGGTTGAAAGTAAGTATTCTTTTTTATTTGGTGTAAATTATGAGTATCCTCGTCATGTTTGGTTACAGTAAAAATTTTTTATTTTTTTTTTAAAATATTCTTAGTAGGATTTAAATTTAATATCCAACATATTCTGTCTACAGAGGTGGAGCTTCATGAGAGCACGATCTCTTCAAAATTTTGAAACTTCATTTTATATATATATATATATATATATATATATATATAGTTTAAAATTATGATAATTTTTTTTTCAATAAAGAATTGTTTCTCAAAGCTCGAAATCAAGCTCTGTCACAGCCAATATTACCAACTAAACCACATGCATGAAGTCGGTATTTCAAACACGAGTTCTTTGGGTTTTCATTTCTCCCAGTGAATAATAGAGTGTGGTGGACCTTAATTAAGCAACTTGCATCCTATGCCAAAAAGCAATTAATTCTTCATAACATTTATTTAAAAAAATGAAAAAAAAAAAACTTGGGCTACTTGACTCACCAATTCAAACTATGGTAAATATTAAATTGAATTTATTAGAAAAAATATAAACTTATGATGACCTCAGATATTGAAACCATGTATTATCTAACAATTGGGTAGCAAATCCATCTGCAATTTGGAACTAATGTTTGAAATTAAAATATTTTTCTATCTATAAATATATTCATAAATCACTATCATATATTTGGACTATTACAAACATGCGGTGTCGATTTTCGCATATGGGAACTTAATTAATCTGAGAATCAAATACTCTTTAATTCTTCTCTCAAACTTCAATTATTGTTCCCTTTTTCTTCTAGTTTGTTCCTTTCACACGCTTATAAATATATTCTGAAATTGACAATTTAAAAAAAAAAATAGAAGAATAGTTTATAATTGTTGTGTGACTAATTCATATTGATTTAAAGTCATTTTAAAGCAAGATGAATTTACAATTGTTTAAATATGTCTAGACTCATCAAATTCTAATATGATAACAATTTGGAAAAGACCTGTTATACTTGAAGAGAATTTCATATCGGAAGTTTAAGGTTTTTTTATAAAATCAACTGATAATATAGTTTATAGTTGATAATTTAGCTTATTCAATTAAAAATATTTGGTAAAACTAGCTGAAAAATGTATTTGGGATTGACAAGAATGAAAAGAGTAAAGGCTTCGAAACAATTTGAATTGACTCTAATGATTCAAGTGATAAAAAATTATATAATAAAGTTGTAAATTCCATATTTTTAGATTGAGAAGGGAAAATTCTATATTTTTATATTGAAAATGGATAGAATTAATAGCAATCATTCAATTACTTGATTTTTCATTATTTGAATCACTGTAATCATCCCAAATTGCTTTGAAAGTTTTCTTCTTCTCTTTGTCATCTTGCCGAGTGTTAGATGAATATATTTAAAATTGCTAATGATACAAACTACACTATTTTGCATACAAAAAATATCACATATGAGAAACTACATATTGTTTTTTTGAACTTTTTCCTAATAATAATAATAATAATAATAATAATAATAATAATAATAATAATCATCTAATATTTGTATTATTAAAGTAGTGGAATTGTAGTCATTCATTGTAATATACAACTATAATTGATGAGTTCAGAAATCTAAAAATCTTAATCACTAATTGTACACAATAATGGACGAGAGTTGAATAGTCGAACTAAACAAGAGAGCAAAATTTGCAAACTTAGATTTTTTAGGTGAGAGATAAAACAATATCATTTAACAAAAAGAAGAAGGATATAATAGAAAAAAATGTAATGATCTACTATATTATTTTTGGATGCTAGTAGAAATAACTTATTTTTTTTAGATTATAATCTACTTTACCTACTAGAGATTATATGTTAAAGTAACTTAAAATTTTGGTCAAACTAGATTATAATCTAAATTTAGGTTACAAAACAATACATAATAGATAGAAAAAAAGGCTCATAATTATAGTGCAACTAACTTATTTTATTTTAAAAAATAGTAATTTACAATTATCGAGGCCAATGTCTAAATTATCCAATTAATATGATGAGGACTCATGAATATATATACCTAATCACGCTATGTTAATTTGTAAACTTGTTGGGCTTCAAATGATAGCATGTGCCTAGTTGGACAAAAAAAATGGGTTTTCTACATTAATAGTGTCCCATATCATGTGTATTGTTTGAGATAGAGAAGAATATTATTGTGTATGGCTCAGAGGTTATCCAATCAGTTCTCTCTTTTTATTTTTCTTTTAATTTCTTGTTATATGATAGTCCTCTTAATTAGGGTTATATTAAATAACTAAAGGAAAGAAGTATTTATGGTATCAATATGTATATGTTTCATTGTAAAGCTGGAAGATTTACTTCTTCAGTTTGTTTATTTATTTATTTATTTTTTTATGATTTGATATTTCTTTTCTAAAAGCAAACGTTGCTTAGTTGTTTGATTACATAGTATATATGCTTAAAGACAATTGAGTTATAAATGAAATTTAATTAAATAAGAGATATTGGAATTATTTTTTAAATTGTAAAATTATGAGTTTGAATGAAATACAGGGTTTTTTTAAAAAAAAAATAATAATTAGGTAGGTTTCCACAAAAATAAAACTGTGTATCCAAAAATCGCCACTTGGAGCAAGGTATTGCAATTGCAGGTTACGTTAGGAAGAACAATAAATTTAGTCTATCATATTATTTATATATTAATTCAATCACATATTAATATATATTTAATTGTTTTATTTTTATTAATTGAAATTAATACAACTTGCATATATATCATTTAATAATTAAATTAGTATATAAATAATATAATAGATTAAATATATATAAGAGTTTCTCATATTCAAATTGATAGAGGCAAATTGGCTTGAAAGTCTTCGTAGAGATAACTCCTTTATGTCACTAAACCCAACAAACCAAATTGAAGGGATTTTCTTTCTTCTGTCCATTTTTATTTTTTAATACTGAAAATCTTTAAAGGCACATGAAAAGAAAATTATAATATTGTTAAAGTCTAATTTTATTTATTTATTTATTTTACTTTTTAGAAAGCAGAGCGTTTGAGATGAGAGTTTAATTTCATTGATATTTTAAGAGTAGGTGGTGCAAAAACGCTTTCAAATTAAAGCTTTGGAGAAGAAAAAGCAGTACTTATTCTAAAAATGAAATGTACTTTTGAGATGGCGAAAGGACTAATTAGGAGTATGAATTGTGAAGTAAAAGCTGGTTCATGTCGTTCTCTTATCTTTTTTTTTTTTTTTGGTACAATCGTTCTCTTATGATTATCTTTTCTTTCAGCCTAACCAAGAATAATTTGGTCAAAAAATTCTGCTGATTTATCAAAATTCTTGTCATGTTTGGTTTGATATTTCTCTCATTATATTTATATTCAAACACCCGTTTCTTTTTAAATCAATTGGTGATCACAAAAATGTTAAAATTATTTTTTTTTTTGGCATGATGTTACAATTAATTTTATAGTTTATATAATTGCTACCACAACTTGACCAATATATATATAAGAAATGTCTTTTCATTTAATCTATATATTTTGAATTAAAACAAAAGTAAAAGTAACAAATTAGGTAGCCATATTGGAATTTGAATCCTAGTTTCTTTTTTTTAAGAAAAATAAATAAATTACACTCATTTGGCAGCAATTTTTATTTTCATATTTAATTAAATTGAAGAAAAGAATTAAAGTAAAAAGCTGCAAAATTGCTTAAAAATAAAATGTCAACTTGTTCTATAAGAAAAGACGTGGCAATATTCAAGAGAATGTAGAAGAATTAGTACCGAACTTTTTTAATTTAGTTAGAAATTTTAAATTCGAATATTAAGAATGTATCCATTTTAAAATTTTTACGGAAGCATTTTGCCATTTTTTATAATTCTATTCGACTCGAACAAAATTAGTTTCAACATTATAATATATATACTGAAAAAATGTGGTTTTTTTAATAAAAAAAAAAGGCCAATAATTTATTGTAAAGAATTAACAAGAGAACATTGTCTTTATTTGCATTAGTTAACTAATACTTTGATTCAAATCTGACTAGGGCATATCTTCAATCACTTGGCATCGATATCCATCAATCACGTTAACTTTGGCCTTTACTACTCAGCTGTGTGCAAGATATTAACAAAAAAAGCATCAATAAATATAAATAGAGAGAGAGAGAGAGAGAGCAGAATCTTGCTTTTTTATTTAATTTTATTTCTCAGTTATGATATTATTGTAAACAAATATTGATCCATATATATAGGAAGAGAGGTTAATAAATAATTTATAATAATTTATAAATTGATATTAAATTTTTTAATTATTATAAATTCGTATTAAATTTTTTGAAAAAATTATAATTTTATACATAAATTTACTTTTTAGTAAAGAAATATGACGTGATAATTAATCAGCATATCATATTACCATAACATATCATATCATTTGAAATTGTAATTTTTTTTTGTTACTGTCATATCATTTTTTGTTACTGAAAATTGAATTTAAATACTATATACATTGCAATATCTTCAAAAAGTTTAATACTTTATAACAATTAAAATATTTAATATTAATTTGTAATATAATAATAAAAATTAGTGCCATTAATCAGAATATAGATAGAAAGGACAACTAAGCAGCAAATACATTCATTTCTCAATGAAATGGAGCAAATCCGTAGAGTATAAATACAAAAATTTCCTGGGTCATGTATAATTAAGTTCAGTCATTACCAAAAAAATGCAACCGATTAGTTCGATTCAGTTTGATTATTAAATATTCGAAATCAAACATATATCAAACTTCATCAAATTAGAACCCATAAAGTTATAAATTGAAGGCTAAATTAAAAAAAAAAATTCTCAATTTTATACTTTATCACATTTATAATCAATTTTTAAAAAATTTGAGTTTAATTATATGTATTTTAGGTTTTATAACAAATTTTGTTTCGGATGGACTGTATTTCATTCCAAACCTACTTGCCAATGATATGAAAAAATATTAAAAATATAAAACAATAACGTGGAAAACACAGTAAAATTAATGTAGAAAAAATTATCACAAGGGTATAAAAACCAAAACGGTATCACTCCAAACCTAAAGTATTGTATCTCACTCTAAGTCTATTTGACAATGATATGGAAAAAACATTAAAAATATAAAACAATAACGTGGAAAACACAGTAGAACTAATGTGGAAAAAATTGTTACAAGGGTGGAAAAAATTGTTACAAGGGTGTAAAAACCAAACGATACTATTTTGAAAATCATATTTGTTGAAATAAATTCATGAATCTTCTTTTTAAAATCACTAGTTTCTCAAAATAGATATTATAATAATATAGTTTATCCATCTCTTAGTCAAACAATATCGTTTTAATTTAGATGGAATGAGTAATTTGATATGCAATACGACATAATTATTATTTATATACCCTTGTGACAATTTTTTTCCACATCAGCTCCACTGTGTTTTCCACATCATTATTTTATATTTTTAATGTTTTTTTATGTTATCGACACGTAGGTTCAGAGTGAGGTACACTCCACTTGAAGCGCAATTTATTACAAAATCCAAATTACATATAATTAAATTCAAATTTTTAAAAAATTGACAATAACTGTAATATAATGAAAAATTCATAATTTTTTTTTTTATAATTTAGCCTAAATTATATATATATTAATTACGTCTCCTGTTGATATATATGAGCATGTAGATGATTCAATGAGAACAATATTCTTAATAGCAGCCAGAACCGGTGTAGGGATTTAGCTTCTTTTTAAAGGTCTCAGGTACGGGACCTCATAAAAAAAATTCTCAATAGCACATCTGTAAAAAAGAAAAATGCAAACTTATCAATGAGAAATATTCCTAATATATATCATGATAATTGAATATGTAATGAAGTAGCCATAAAAATTAATGGCACCCCATAATATCACAATATGATATAGGAATTTTGTCATAATCATTATATAAGTCACTATATTAACCCCACCATTCATTCAATTGAGTTGGTCAAAAGCATCAAGTTCATTTTCTGTTTATGGGCAATTTTGCATCTTCTGATTGCTACAAATTAAGACAGCTAACAAGTAACATAGGTTCGATTATGCTTATTATAACATCAAAATCAAACATTTAATCAAAGAGAGCGCAAATAATTAGTACGTAACTTTTTCAACTTACATAAAAAATTCGAGTTTAAGTATGTAATTACTTTAAAAATTTTTAAGAAAAGGTTTTGTTATTGTTTAAAAGATGAAGATAAAAGAGGACTCACGTAAGTCCAGTCTCCTCAAGACCCAAAATATATATATATATATATATCAAAAATTTCAATAAAATTCTTCAAACATATATATTTTACACCTCCAATTATATATAAAATTTCTCTTTATCCCTTAAATCATATGATTCTAACTTCATCTCCGGATACTAAATTAAAAAAAAAATTCAAACAATTAGCACATTACCCATATGTGGGTTGTATGGATTATTATTAAAGTGAGTTACCAAAAAAGAAAAGAATATGCGATTTGAACTTAAAATTGAAAGGTGGCTTCTCCATGCATTGAACTATAGGCTATAATGGGTTTAACCTTATCATCTTAAAATAATCATTATGATCACTTCCTCAAAGCAAGGGAGAAACATGAATGTCCCAACGTGTGCCGGTCGACATGCCACGCGTAGGGACAAAATGGACTGACCCACCGATATTGGAATTTTTTGAGAAATTTAGTATTTTGCAAATCTTTTTGGAGCAATAATAGCTTCGTATTTTGCTTGTTAATTAATTATTACTTGTTTTATTTTACTTATTTGTCAACTCCACCTTAGAATCATAGTGATGCCCCAGCCAGCGTTGGTGTGTTTGAATTTTTTCAATAAATTCAACAATGAATCTTCGTAAGTCCCTTCAACTCAAATCATTTAGGTTAATTAATTTTGTTTCTTGTCCTCTACACTCTTCAAACTAAATTAAATATTTAATATGAACTTATGCACTAATTATATGAATCAATCTCACTCCAACATGAGACAAAATACCAAAGCATATCACATACTATCATATTATTGAGCACAAAATCTGCTAGTCCAAAAGAATCGAACTAGAAAGGATTGATTTTAATGGCATTCTATTTGTACATATTGAACTATTTTAAGGTACAAGAAATTAGATACTATCTTTCCAAAGAAAGAGAGGTGCACCTAAATTCAAAAAATAAAAACAAAAAATCTTTAAAAACTTAATTAAAATAGAAATCCAAAACTTGGAAGACAGTATCCCCACACTGCAGTTTGTCTTTGCATAATAACCTTTCTTTCCTCTTTCATTGGGAACTATAAAGATGAGCATTAGATACTACTTGTCCATAACCATCAATGGTAATGATTTTTTTTTTTTCGCATATAATCATCAAAATGCTTAAGTGCTCTCCCTCCATGTTTATATTATTTGTACGATTTTAAACCAATAATCTTTAACTTAGCAGTATAGGTCCAGTAATTTTTAAGTTTGAATATCTAATTGGATCTCTTTTAAAAAAAATTATAAAGAAAACAAAATTAAAGAATTATACATCTGACTGATAATTATTATATCCATCACTTAGCTCCATATACTGTCTCTTTAATGGAATGAATAATATTAGAGAAGAACCCTATTCCCAAACAATAAGGATGGATGAGAATTACACACGGGAGGATTTTTATTCAAAGGTGCTCTTTTAAAGACAAAAAGATATTTATTAATTGGACTTAATACATTATTGTAATGATTTGACACCTATTCCTTCTGCTATATATAGGCTTTGGTTATACATCCAAGAATGCCATCACCACTTGGCAACTCCTCTCTTCAAATTTCTTTGTATAGCAAGCACTTCTTGCTTTTCTTGTCAGCTCAATTTCTTGCATTGACAGAGGAGAGTATTGAGGAAGAAAGAATTCGGAGATGAAGGTAATTAATTAACTAAGCATCTTTTAATTACTTTAGTTAATCTGTCTTCTATAAGATTGATATATATGATATATAAAATTGGGGATTTAACTCCACAAATCTTGTGAGAATTTCTCTTGCTTTCATAAGAAAAGTTCTTCCTCACGTAATTGTAAATCTTTATTATTATTTTTTTTTACAGTTGATTTTATGAGAGGTTGTGGTTTTTTTAATGGAAAAAAGAAAATTTTATATACGATCACAAAAACTAGTGGTGGATATAGGTGGGGCTGATGGGGTACTTCAAATAAATTTGTTAGATATATTTTAAACTTTAGTTTTCTTTATGTTTTTTAGGGATTAATTTTATTTATGTTTAGATATAATAATACATAGCAAATTTTATGTATAATATAATTTTAGAATAAAAATTTATAAATTAGTCCTCTTAAATTGAATTCATGGGTGTTACTGAAAAACTCTTGAATTGCTTATTGTGATTGAACATTAATTCTTGTTTGAATTTTTTTTTTAATAGACTTCATTTTTCGCATAGCTCAAATGGAAATTAGGACGAAATAAAAAATAAAAAAAAGGATGTTGATAAAGGTATATATATATATATTGATTGTTAGGGGGCGTCAAAAAGTGAACCTGACATGTAAAATACGTAAAATTAGTGGATTAGTGTTGAAGTTATACGAATTCGTGTCATAAACGGATCGATCTGTTTACGATACAGTTTAAATTGTATCGTGTCATGGATTGATACGTGAGTTTGTTACAATCCGTTTAATTTTTTCGTATCGTGTCATGTCAATCCAACCCAACCCGTTTATAATACGTGTAAATTTGCTGAAATATGAAAGTTGATAATGTCATTTTACAAAAAATAATATTTAAATATTATTTTCCTGTGGTATTATATCATGTTAAATGACTCCAAAAAATATAATCGTATAGTATCAGATCGTGTTGTGTCAAATGACTAAAAAAATAAAATCGTATTGTATTCGTGTCATATTTAATGATCCAAATACAATTCAAAAGTTAAATGTATTACACGTATCGTGTTTGTGTATCCTGTTTAATATTCGTATCAATCCAATTAATAAATAAATCGTATTTATATTGATTCTAATTATATTAACCGACTGTATCGGCACCACCTTTCACTCCGCTTTGACGCCCAAATATTTGCTCTAAAAAATAAAGCTGAAAATAGTGGTAAAGGTTACCGAGGAATCTGACTTTAGACACGAAATACTGTTTACTGCATTTAACCTTTTCACTTCGAGAACGCTATAAAAGAGAAGTGTTACTGCTTTTTTTACACTTTTTACAATATATTTTTAATGTAAAAAAGGTATATATTTTTTTATTTAAAAAATATTATTAATTTTTATAATAAAAATTATTCTATTATAAAAAAGTGTATATCGTTTTTATATGAAAAATGTATAACGAAAAACTTACGAGAAAGCGATGGTAAGACTCCTATAAAATATTTATTGCTTGGAATTGGAAAGCAGCACAAAACATTCTTGTAATTAACAAAAGTAACCAGAAAAACATGGGCTATTCATGCGTGGCCTAGACAAAAGTAAGAGTTTGATTTTACACAGCCAAGCTCCACCCCATCTAATATGGCTGATAGGTCTAAGGATTTTTCTTCAACATTAATTTATTATCCACTTAATTTATCTTTCTCCAATAAAATAATTAAAAAATTCATAATATTTTTTCATTAGGGGTCAAATGGTGTTAAACAAACACTGCTGTTGATAAATGGTGGCGAGAAAAATTAAATTCAAGATTTTTTTTAAAATTTTCATAATAATCAAATATGCTTTTTTGATTGGTTGTTTCATAACATTTATTTGTCGCTTCATGCCGCATAGAAAGTTTTGAACTCATTCATCGTGTAGATCAAGCTAAATCTGATAAGATTTTTAACATTTTATAACTAAATCTGCTTTTTTTTTTTTTGGGTAAGAAAAATCTGCCTTTTTTTAATTACGATTTAAAGTTACATGCTTAATATGTGGAATATGTTGTCATAAATAAATGAATAAATCTAGTCAGATTAATTAAGCTGAAAATACTGTCTTGTCGTCTGATAGTAAGAACACAAGAGTCCCATTTGCACCGATTTTTATCTCATCTATTTTTAGCTTAATTAGGACTGAATCATTGATTGGTTTGTGCTCTAACCGGTTCAACCAGCTGGTCCGATTTTTTTTTTTTTAAACCCTTATTTAAGTAATATATACCATTAGTCAACACCTGTACTTGCCAAATTAGAAAATAGGTACATACATGGCAAATTAAGTCAAAAAGATTACAAAATCCAAATAAAATCTTGAACTTGACCGCTCTTGCTGCTTTTACAATAGTTAAATTCTATATAAAAGAAAATCTATAAAGCAATTAGCCCAAAAGCCGAAACTTTTAATTAAGTGTGAAGATTGTCTAACAGTTGCAAAGACACAGTAAAGCGATTACGTATCTTCCTGCTGAAAATTGAGAAAGCGCTCTCTGGGTATAAAGAGGGAGTCTGAGAGATTATAGAGAGAGAAAAGGCTTCATTTCACGTATAATTGTTAAACTTTACTTTTATTATAGAAAAATTATAGATTTTTTTTTTCTAAAAATTATTCAATTATATTTTTATTTCATTAAAATTATTTCTGGTCAATTTCTAACGACACATCGATTATTATATGAGATTTCAATTATATATGTGTCAGTTTTTCTGTTACACAGTTATTTTACAAAAATAAAAATATAATTTAATTATTTTTTTTGAAGTGAAAAAGTTTTATAGTTTTATAATAAAAAAAAATAAAGTTGAGTGAACATCATAAAATTAATCTAGAGGAAAAACGGTATCAGTAATCTAATAGAAATTGATAAAGAAGTTGGGTTGGTCTGGTTTTGGTTTAATTAAGAAAACAATTTTCAAATAGACTAATCACATAATAACACTTACACATTTATTTAAATTAATTGATGTGAATTAAGCAGTAGAGTCTCTTAATTAAGAGTCAAGGAGCAGAGCACTAATATGGTTGGCCGTTGACTATCCGCGCAGCCTGACACCACGTGGCTTCCTTTTCCCTCTTTCCATTCTCTTATATATACACCACTCTTCATTTCCTATATGCATTCACTCTCACAATAGTGTGCTCTGTTTTATAAGCACACTCTTCTTCTCTTATCTTTCTCTCTCTCTTTCTTGAAGAGAAAAAGAAAAGAAAGTCTGAATCTGTTTGGGTTTTTGTGATTCTAGGGACAGGTGTGTGTCTTCAGTTACTGTATTTCGTATCTTACTTCTTTGATATTTCAGATATTGTTCGTATAAAACAAAAAGAAACTGTTTTTTATTTTTTCTTGGATAATATATATTTCTTACAAATCTTTCGATTTGTTTTTGAACAAAAAAGATGGGAGAAAACACAGCCGCGAAGAACCATTTTCCTCCCCAAGTTTTCAATGTATCTGTGGATATGCCTTCTCAACCTGGCTCCAAGTGGTATGATGATGACGGCCGCCCTAAGCGAACTGGTAATTGATAAAATCTTGAAATCTTTTTAAACTGGTGAATACATTTGACGAAGTAAATTCAAAAATGGTGAGTTGGGTTGTGATTCTTTGTTTGGAATTTTGTTTAATCAGGAAGTGTTTGGACTGCTAGTGCTCACATAATAACAGCAGTTATTGGGTCCGGTGTTCTTTCATTGGCATGGGCCGTAGCTCAGCTTGGATGGGTTGCTGGTCCTGTTGTTATGCTCTTGTTCTCTTTCGTCACTTACTATACCTCTACTCTGCTCTCTGCTTGCTACCGAACTGGAGATCCTGTCAATGGCAAGAGGAACTATACTTACATGGACGCTGTTCGATCAAATCTTGGTAAATTTTAATTCTTCAAATCATTTCAAGACTTGGGTTCTTTTCAGAATTCTTTAATCTTTACACTTTGTGCGATTTTTTTTATATCTTTCTCAGGGGGTGCTAAGGTTAAGATATGTGGGTATGTTCAGTACCTGAATCTTTTTGGAGTTGCCATTGGTTACACAATAGCATCCTCTATAAGCATGATGTAAGTTCTTGAAAATGAAGACACTTCTTTATTGTTGATTTTGAATTCTTTTTTTTTTTTTCTTCCATTATCTGGGTTAATAATATTTTACTTTTTTAACTGTGAAACAGGGCTGTGAAGAGGTCGAATTGTTTTCACGAGAGTGGCGGCAAAAATCCATGCAGAATGAATGCAAATCCTTACATGATTGGATTTGGAGTTGCAGAAATATTTTTATCTCAAATTCCTGATTTTGATCAGCTGTGGTGGCTATCAATTGTTGCAGCAATCATGTCTTTCACTTACTCAACAATAGGCTTAGGACTTGGTATTGGTAAGGTTGCAGAAAGTGGTAAGGTCCAAGGAAGTTTAACAGGAGTAAGCATTGGCACTGTGACTGAAACCCAGAAAATCTGGAGAAGCTTTCAAGCTCTCGGCGACATTGCTTTCGCCTACTCATACTCTCTTATCCTAATCGAAATTCAGGTAATATTATAATCGCAATTTCACAAATCAAAACTATTTAAAGAAGGATTATCTAGTCAATTGCACGAAAAATAAATGGCTCTGTTTAAAACAGGACACAATCAAATCCCCACCAGCAGAATCAAAGACAATGAAGAAAGCAACACTAATAAGTGTGACTGTAACAACACTTTTCTACATGATGTGCGGCTGTTTTGGTTATGCTGCGTTCGGCGATATGTCGCCAGGAAATCTCCTAACTGGGTTTGGGTTTTATAACCCATATTGGCTACTTGACATAGCCAATGTTGCCATAGTAGTTCACCTTATTGGTGCCTACCAAGTCTTCTGCCAGCCTCTTTTCGCTTTCATCGAAAAAACAGCAACACAAAGATTCCCAGACAGTAAATTCATTACAAAAGAGATTAAAATCCCAATTCCTGGATTCAGACACTACAATCTTAACCTCTTCAGATTGGTATGGAGGACAGTGTTTGTGATATTGACCACTGTGATCTCAATGCTTCTTCCTTTTTTTAATGACATAGTTGGGCTTCTTGGTGCATTGGGATTTTGGCCATTGACTGTTTACTT
>CATIWF010229233.1:0-10812 GCA_949630135.1 Balakata baccata
AGAAATTATAAAGGTATAAATTCTGAATTTTCTTTGATTAAATTAGTTTTAATTGGCACATGAAAATCCTTTGATTCGGGTTTTGAAAATTTTATTTTCCGCTGCGTTATATGTATGTGATACATGATCAAAACCCTTCAATAAAGGTATAAATTATGAATTTTCGTTGGTTAAATTAGTTTTAATTGGCACATGTATAATCCTTTGATTCGGGTTTTGAAAATTTTTATTTTCCACTGCGTTATATGTATGTCATACATGATCGAAACCCATCAGAGCATAGATATGTAAAATGAAACATTTTTTATGTCGACAACTTTCATCCATTCTATCATAAGGTCCTCATATGGTAGGGTACTTATGTTTGGTTTAGAACAGGGTTAGCATCCAAACCAGTATGACTTGTGAAGGCCATATCTCACAGAGTACATAACATATTGAGGTAATATTTATGCCAAAATATAGCTAAACCTATAACTTTTATGTTTTGACAATTTATAGATTATGTCTATAAGGAGTTCAAAATAAGCAAACATTTGGTTGAACCTACACTAGGAACTAAGCAGGCAGCTCAAACTATAGAATAGACATAATTTCCTTGACCATAACTTAACATCCACCTATGATCTAATCATGAAATTTAATATACAGATAGATAACACAAAGGACTACATCTTTTGTGTTTTGAGTTTCCTCAAATACAAATTTTCTCATATAGAAAAATAATCAAGACAGTAGATGATTCATTTAGGTTCTACAACCAAACCAGTCTAAGTCACATGCTAATATCATTCTACAGACAATAAATCATGCAAAAATATTTTGATAGCCATAAATCTAAGACAAAGATATAAGTTTAATATTTTGTGTTTCTCTAAAATCAGTCTCTATGAGCATCAAAATCTAGCACCAAAACACTGCTTATGATATACCCTAATCGGTCATAATGGACACTTAAACAAAAAGAGATGATTACTTACCTAAAACAGACTTGCATAGGATGAATTTGCTACAAAACTTAAGCAAAACAATGGAGAAAAGAAGGCTCTTATGAGGGAAGAAGAAGAAGAAGAAATGGGCTAGGGAAAAAGGCTGCTCAAAATGTGTAAAAAAAACAAAATAGGCAGCAATAGATAAGCAAAAAACTGCCTAACTTTCTTTATCCTTTCTTCCTTTCCTTTTATTATTTTTGTTTTGTCCCTTATCCTTATTTATTATTATTATTATTATTATTATTATCTCTACATACTTACATGTACCTAGTCAATGCCAAAAGTACTATCTAATCAAAATATCCAATTTAATCAATTTAACTATACCAAATTTCATTTATTTCAAATTGATCATTTTATTTTATTTCATTTTCAGTATAATTAGATACATGCGATTTATTCTTATTGTGATAAGCCGACCCATGGCAAGTCTACCTTGTAAACACATTCATGCCAAAATCCATATGTATGCATATGTTTCACGTGAATGACATTTATAAAATGAACATGTTCAAATGGAATGCTAGTGATAATGCATATAGGGATGGTTAAGGATGTTACATGGCTTCTCTATGTCAACTTTTCCTAAGGATTCGGACGTGCGTGTAGGAAACCCACACGCTAAGTTATCCAATCTTAGTAGTACATATAATTATATAAATTCTGTCATGCATATCATACATATTCAACTCATATCATTAACTACATGAAAGTCATAATATAACACTTCATCTCATTTTTCAATTAATAAAAATTATAGTCATGTCATCATATCAATCAATTCCTTACATATCATTGTAGCATACCTACTAAGTGGAAGTCATTCCTGTATTCATAAGAACAATAATACATATACTTCTTTCCTAGTTACTCTATACTAGACTACCGAATACGGGTTATGAATAGGGGTGCTCTCACAGCTAAAGCTACTTGACCCACCTAATTAAAACTATCTATATCTGTGCCTGAGTCAAGTGTGCTCTCGGAGCTGAAACCAACTTGACTCATAACTGTATATAAAAATTGCTAGCATAATGGGTCATGGGCGCTCTCAGACTTGAAGCTAGCCTGCTGGATAAATAATGCATGAAACATCCTATGGTATTGTAACCACCCTTAATGGCATGCCATCTATCCAATACTCAGTCCTAGTACAAGTAAAGGCATTTATGTCTTTCCCTTTTCAGTCACACGAACCTTGTGCCATGAGCATAATAACTTTTCCATAATATTCGCATAGCAACTTATCACATTTCACATATTAACATTCCTATCATCATTTCCATATCATCTCTCATTGTTATCCATGTATCATCTTACATCATGGTATAACACTTGGGCAAAATTTCATTTATATTATATTTATAAGTACTTCATTTAATGACATAGAACATATGCCTTACGCATTCATTATAGGAACCTAATGGGTCACACACTTTGGAGATGTTAAAATTGAGTAAAATGGCTTTGGATGAGATCCAAAATATGAGAGAATTATTTCGAGTTGGTTCGCGATAAGATCGCGGGGAAAAATTGCTAATGGGAGTTGAGGGGCCCACGCAGGCCAACTGGACCTGCCCAGCAGGCCAAGGCGAGCTGTTGCTGCACGCAGCTCCCATTTCCCTTATAAATTGGCCAATTGGCCAATTCATTATTCATGTCTCTTCATTTTCTTCTCTTTAATTTTGATCTAGTTTTCTGATTTTCTTTTGAATCTAAAAGACCCCAAAAGATAGAAAATAGACAAGAAAAAAATTTTGGGGGGAGAAAAAAAAAATTTTTTTAAGACAACAACAAAATTAAAGAGTTTAATTTTCCTTTCAAATGAACATGCACCATTGCTAGCACTTTGAGGTATGTTCAAGCCATCTTCCTAGTGGTTTCATCCTCTCATCTTCACATGGAGACAATCCAAGATTGGATTGTTGTAGTTTACTACAACCCAACAAGGTGAGAAGTTGAAGAAAAATCAATAAATTATAAAGGTATAATTTCTGAATTTTCCTTAGTTTGGATTTTGAAAAATTTGATTTTCTGCTGCATAATAAGTATATGATACATACTCAAAACCCATCACAAGGAAGTGAAAGACAATAAGTTAGAGGCTCAATATCGAAAGAAAATGTGAGTTTAATTATCAAACAATTTCTTTGCTACGTGTGTTTGTTATGTGCCATGTGCAACGTGAGTTGACTTGCTACTATATGAATTACATTATTGTTATGGTATGGATATAATCTCAAAAGGTGATTAATGACTTAAATACGTGGTTTTGTTATAGGTTTTTCTTACATGAAGTGCTTAATGATTGAATATGCAAATGTAATATAAATGCAAATGTTAAGTAAGGATTGTTGCAAATGCATATATGCATATGAACTTAAAAGGCGTTGTGACTAGCTAAATGGAATTGTAAAGCAACAGAAGAGGCCTATGGCCCAAACAAAGTTCTTATAGAAACCCGGGATAATGTCTATTTAGCCTGGTCACAACAAAAAGAAAATGACATAAGCATAAGCAAATTAAATGTTTATATGATTTAATATCATTTATATTCATATGATATTTATGAATAGAATGGCATGTAAAATGTGTACGAATCAAATTATTACTTGTAATTGTGATTGGTTTGGTTCTTTAAAAAGCTTTTGATGATTATTCTCATTGAGTTGCAACTCACGAAATTGCATCATTTTTCAAGAAGAGTCGAGTAATATAGCAACATGACATCTATATTTTGGGTTTTATATCTGCATATGTATAAATATAGTAAATATGCAGTGATGTGTAAATTCATATTTGGCCTTGAACTTGCTACCTGCAATAATTGATTACAGCTTCTAAATTATCAGAGTAAGTAATAAATTATGTATATAGTCAAGCTGTTATGCTTTGCTAAATTGTTAAAAGCTACAAAGCGATACTCTCATATGATTAAAAAAATATATATCCCTCATAATATATAAGATCCTATCTTATTATTGTACAACACATGATGATACACGATAACATAATGCAAGTGATATCCATAGGTATAAGGTGTTACACTTTAGGTTTGATATCAGAACATGGACATGTTCTTTGGGAACATGCATATGCATTAAAATATGATAACACGTGCATCATATGTCTTGAATGTTGTCAAAAAACATAATTTCACGCGTTATAGGGCCATGGTATAACACAATTCACCAAGGAGAGAGAGGCAAGCCGAACATCATTCACATGAGGCATCTTATCACCCACATAGAGACTAGCCTACACCAGGAGTTAGGGCTCTAGTACATGCGTCCTAATCACATATGTAGAGGTACCCTATAAGAACCTTGAGAAGGAAATACAGGGGCCAAAAAACTAAGAAAACAAGATGTAGTTGATTTTTTATGGCACCACTGATCCAACAGAGGTTGAGAATTGGCTCAAGAGAACATAAAGGGTATTAAATATGATGAAACATATTCTTGAGGAAAAATTTGACTATGCAGTATATTTGCTTCAAGGTAATGCATATCAATGGTGGGAGATAGTTTCTAGCAGTGATGTACAACCCCCTATTCTTACTTGTGATGATTTTGTCGGGGAATTTCAAAATAATTATATGCCAGATGCATATAAAGATGAGAAAAGAAGAGAGTTCCTAAATTTAAAGCAAGGAAACATGACTGTGGCAGAGTATGAGGTACAATTCAATAAACTCTCTCAGTATGCCACTTTTATGGTCTCTATTGAAAGAGATAAATGCACAAAATTTGAAGAAGGCCTCATATATGAGATCAGGAATAGAATCACAACTACTGATCTCGATAGCTACACTAGACTTAGAGCTGCAGAAATTAGGGCAAAAAGATGAATGAAAGAAGCTCCAGAACAACAATCTAGAAAGGCAACAAGAGAATTTCCTACAGAGTCCAGTAGGAGACAGGGAAAGAAGGGTAGATTCTTACCAACACAGTCTGGAAACAGGGGTACATACTCAGGCTCCAGAGGTCGTGCTGCAACTTCATATTATTCTGGCAGAGGACAGAGTCAATATATGGAGTAGAGACCTACTTGTGTTCATTATGGGAGATAATATACCAGTGAATGCATAATGCTCACATGAGCATGTTATTTATGTGGGTCATTAGATCATATTTATAGAGACCATCCACAGAGAGCCAGACTGGCAGAGGCAAAGGGATATTAGAGGCCACAGTGGAGGCACCCAGAGTGGGTAGTACCAATGTAGCACAAGGTAGAGATAGGACTGGTACAGTGGGCAGTGGTGTGACCAGATCTGAGGGTCAAAGTTCCAAACCTCCCACATAGGCCAAAGTCTTTGCCATGACTAGATAGGAGGCAGTTGATGCTCTAGAAGTTGTCACTAGTAATATTTTTATTTACGATGTACCGACATATGCATTGATAGACTCAGGTTCCACACATTCATTTATTTCATCACATATGGCATCTAAACTGCAAAAAAATATGAACACTTGGGAACTGGCATAAATGTGAGTACTCCACTAGGAACAATAGTAGTTATGAATGTAGTACGTTGTGACTATTTAATACATATTGATCAAGCTAAATTGTAAGCTGATTTGATTTTATTTCCACTGAATGAATTTGATATGATACTGGGAATGGACTAGCTAACTAAACATCATGCAATAGTGAATTGTTTCATTAAGGAAGTAATTTTAGAGTCTTTAGACTAGCCGAGAGTTGTATTTCTAGGTGAATGAAAAGTTGTACCTGCATATTTAGTATATGCTGTAAAGGCATTTAGAATGATCAAGGGTGGATGTGAGACATATTTAGTGCATGTAACTGACACCAAAACCACCAATAATTCACTTGAAAATATACCAACAATAAATGCATTTCCAAATGTATTTTCGGATGATCTACCTGGATTACCACCTACTAGAGAGGTAGAATTCACTATTGATTGGGTACCAGAGCCAGCACCAATATCAGTTCCACCCTAAAGAATGGCTCTAGTTGAGTTGAAAGAATTGAAGACGTAATTGCAAGAACTACTTGACAAGGGGTACATCAGACTTAGTGTTTCACCATGGGGAACACCAATGCTTTTTGTCAAAAAGAAAAATGGTACCATGAGATTGTGCATTGACTATAGATAGCTAAATAAAATGACAGTTAAGAACAAAGACCCATTGCCTATAATAGATGACTTGTTTAACCAGTTACAAGGAGCCCGAGTATTTTCTAAGATTGACTTTAAGTCATGCTATTATCAGCTAAGGGTAACAGAGGTAGATGTTCTAAAGACTACTTTTCAAACCAGGTATGGGCACTATGAATTTTTACTTATGCCATTTGGGTTGCCTAATGCTCCAACTGCATTTATTGCACTAATGAATAATGTCTTTCAACCATATCTAGACAAGTTTGTCATTGTATTCATTGATGACAAACTAGTCTATTCAAAGAATAGGAAAAAACATGAACAATATTTTGAGAGTTATACTGCAAACTTTAAAGGAAAACAATTATATGCTAAATTGAGTAAATGTGAATTTTGGTTAGACCATGTGGTATCAAGCATAGGCATAAAGGTAGATCCAAAGAAAATAAAAGCCATAGTAAATTGGGAAGCTCCTAAGAATGTTGCAGAGATATATAGTTTTATAGGTTTAGCTGGGTATTATCGCATATTTATTGATGGATTTTCACTGACTGCCAGCCCTTTAACTAAATTGCTATGAAAGAATGCGTCATTCAAGTGGAATTTAGAGTGTCAAAATAGTTTTGAAAAACTAAAACACAAGTTAACTTCTGCACCAGTGTTAGCTATTCCTATAGACACAGGAAAATTTACAGTATATAGTGGTCCTTCACACCAAGGCTTAGGATGTGTATTAATACAGCATGGTAAGGTGATAGCTTATGCATCCAAGCAGTTGAGACAACATGAAATGTCATATCTAGTGCATGATTTAGAATTGGCTGCAATTGTATTTGCATTGAAATTTTGGAGACATCATTTATATGGCGAAACATTCCAGAACTTCACAGACCATAAGAGTTTGAGATATCTACTAACACATAAAGAATTAAACAAGAGATAGAGGCGATGGCTAGAGCTATTAAAAGATTATGACTGCACAATTGAATATCATATAGGAAATGTTGTGGCAGATGCATTAAGTAGGAAGTCTAGTAGTAGTATGGCTCACTTGCAAGCATCCATTGTTAGTGCCATAATGGAAATAGGAGAAAATAAGAATGGACTTTGTTTATGGATTGTTGAGAACTCCATAGAAGAATGATGCTATATTTGTAATTATTGACAGATTAACCAATTTAGCATATTTTCTGCCTATCAGATGGGGGTGTACACTTGAGAGTTTAGCAAAGTTATATGTCAAAGAGATAGTCAGATTACATGGCATTCCAATATCTATTATGTCTTATAGAGATCCATGATTTACTTCACAATTTTAGGTGAGTTTACAAAATGCATTAGGAACAAAATTGAACTTGAACACTGCATTTCACCCACAGACTGATGGTTAATTAGAGAGAACTATACAGATGTTAGAGGATATGCTCAAAGCATGTGTTATGGATTCCAAAGGATCTTGGGATGAATATATGGCACTAATCGAGTTTGCATACTGTTAGAGATGTGCTCAAAAGGTAATCGCCTCAAGCACTTAGTGTACACATTCATAAAGGCATTCTTTCATTATATTAGTATTCATATGCATATGAATTGATATAGATCTTAAACTGATTAATGAAAGTCCATGGTATGAAACATAGCATAAAGGAAATCATGACGAGATCATGATAATGAGATTCCTATAATGTGTAATTATGTTAATATCTAAATTATCCTTAGTCATAGTATCAATAAGACGGGACATTGTTGATCCAGAAAGACTAGCGCATGTTATACTCCTTGATTAGATCAAGTAGTAGATCTCATAAGCTGTGAACATGAGATGTTCAAAGTTAACATGTGGATGCTTGCTAAGAGTAGTTAAGTACATTGAATGACCCGCTATGAGACAATTATATGGATTATCTATTCAAATGTCAATGATGGTCTCATCATAGTAATGGGACAAGTATCCTTAGACTTGAGGTACTCAAGGATATGTTGGATATTGATTTTGTGCTTTGACACCATAGCTTGTTGTCTATTAGAGGTCGCTCATGGGGTAATGATTGGGTACAACTTGAGGTATTAAAAGGTAATTGGGTAGCCAATATAGGATTCACCGCTCCTAATAGAGGGAGAGTATACTGATGGCCTCTTGTCGGGATCATTACTCGAAAATATCTGGCCAGAGTGGAAACGTCCTGAAGATGGTCATCAATGACATGTGTAAATAGAGTAATTAGTCCCAAGGATAAGATCTAACATCACTTGGGCTAGATGTGACGTAGTCAATCTAGCGAAAGCTGACATATTTTCCATACTCTAAACCAAGTGGGGTATAAATTGGTGAAAGGATAAATTGCACAAAAATTGTCTATAGAAAGGTTCGTAATCAAACCACTGACTTTTCGGTTAATTAGGGATCATGATGTTGTTAGAGATATGCCTAAAAGGCAATCGCCTCAGGCACTTAGTCTACAGATTCATAAAGGCATTCTTTCATTATATTAGTATTCATTTGAATATGAATTGATTTAGATCTTAAACTAATTAATGAAAGTCCATGATATGAAACATAGCACGAAGGAAATCATGACAATGAGATTCCTATCATGTGTAATTATGTTCGTATCTAAATTATCTCCAGTCATAGGATCCACAAGATAGGACATTGTTGATCCGGAAAGACTAGCATATGTAATACTCCTTGATTGGATCAAGTAGTAGATCTCATAAGATGTGAACATGAGATGTTCAAAGTTAACATATGGATGGTTGCTAAGAGTAGTCAAGTACATTGGATGACCTGCTATGAGACAATCATATGGATTATCAGTTCAAATGTCAATGATAGTCTCATCAAAGCAATGGGCCAAGTATCCTTAGACTTGAGGTACTCAAGGATATCTTGGAAACTGATTATGTGCTTTGACTCCATTCATTGTTGCCTTATAGAGGTCGCTCATAAGGTGATCATTGGGTGTAGCTTGAGGTATTCGAAGGTAATTGGGTAGCCAACAGAGGATACACCTTTCCTGATAGAGGGAGAGTATACCCACGGCCTCTTGTCAGGATCAATACTCAGGAATCTATGGCCAGAGTGGAAATATCCTAAAGATGGTCTTCAGTGACATGTCTAATAGAGTAATGAGTCCCAAGGACAAGATCTAACATCTCTTTGGCTAGATGGGAAGTAGTCAGTCTAGCAGGAGCTGACACATAGTCCATGGTCTGAACCGAATGGGTAATAGGACGGTGAAAGGACGAATTGCACATATTGTTGTCTATGGAAAGGTTTGTAGTCAAACCATTGACTTTCTGATCAATTAGGGATTATGATGTGTTGCTAGATACCGCACATGATTTACTTAAATTATTTGATAATTTAAGTGGCCAACATAATCGGGAACCTAATGGGTCACATGCTTTGGAGAAGCAAAGAATGATTAAAATGGCTTTGGATGAAAAATTACTGAGGAGGTTGACGGGCCCGTGCAGGCCTGCTAGCCTGGTAGGCCTGCTGATTAGGCTGCCAGGCAGGCCAGCTACTAGCACGGAGCAGCACGTTAAGCACCTTAAATTGGCCAATTGGCCAATTTTTGCAAGATTACTATTCATTTTATTCTCTTTCCAATTTTGATCTACTTTTCTAATTTTTTTTTTTTGATCTAAAAGACCTCAAAAGACAGAAAATAGACAAGGAAAAATTTTTTGGAGAAGAAAAATTTTTGGAAACAACAAGAAAATTAAAGAGTTTAATTTTCTTCTCATATGAACATACCCCATTGCTAGCACTTTGAGGTATGTTCAAGCCATCTGCCTAGTGGTTTCATCCTCTAATCTTTAAGTGGATATAGTTAGAGACAATCCAAGATTTGATTGTTGTAGTTTGCTACAACCCAACAAGGAGAGAAGTTGAAGAAAAATCAAAAAATTATAAAGGTATAAATTCCGAATTTTCATTTGTTAAACTAGTTTTAATTGGCACATGTATAATGCTTTGATTTGGGTTTTGAAAAATTTTATTTTCTGCTGCGTAATATGTATTTGATACATGCTCAAAACCCAACATTAGTTTCAGAGTCTGGTTGTGCCTATTAAAATTAATTTTAATTTAAGGTGCAATTTGATTGCATGGTTTTAATGATTTTGGATCTTTCAATTTGTAAAATTGAAATTAATTTGTAAAATTTATTTTACATATTTTTCTTTCTATGATCTGATCATGAGATGATTGAGGATGATCATGTTGATTGAAAAATGGTTTGAATATGATTCAAATAATTAATTTCGAATTTATTACAAAATTAATAAAAATTGCATAGTTGATGAACATATAATGTTGTTTGGCTTAATTGTTAGAGTTGTTCATTTTTTTCTTGTAATTTGATTATAAAAAATTATTTAGACATATTGAGAATATGTTTAAACCTCTGGAAATATGCAATAATTAATTGAAAATTGTTTTAGTTAATTTTTCAGACAAATACCGAAACGAAACCGTTTTGGGTATCCATTGGACTGTTTTGTTTGAATTTTTTTGTATATGAATATTTTATTTCGAGCTGAAGGGTTTTGATCATGTATCACATACATATAACGCAGCGGAAAATAAAAATTTTCAAAACCCGAATCAAAGGATTTTCATGTGCCAATTAAAACTAATTTAATCAAAGAAAATTCAGAATTTATACCTTTATAATT
>CATIWF010229316.1:0-85552 GCA_949630135.1 Balakata baccata
AACAATGTTTGAACACTTGTTTTTTATTTATTTAAATTGCTTTTTAAAGATAATATTTGTAAGGATAATTTTTTTTATTATTATATTATGCCGTGTCCTAGCCGTATCCGTATCCTAATTTTTTAGAATTTATCGTGTCCCCGTGTCCCGCCGTATCGTATCCCCGTGGCCGTATCCGTATCCGTGCTTCTTAGATATGGGGAACAGGGAATTGATGGAGCTTAGGTGTGGAAAGAGTGTGGACTAGCTTATGCACAAAAGATGTTTGCTAAAATTACAGAGAGAAATTTGGGTTGTTGGAATACTAAGAAAAGTGAGTATGAGAAGGTAGAATTGGTCACAAACATTTTAAGTTTTGGAAAATGTTGGGTAACCAACAATAATTTCTCTTCTTCAAGTCATCTAGAAGTACTACTTCTCTCATTTCACAGTTGATCATGACCTCATACTAGAAACTTTGATCAACGATGAGTAGAATTATGGAATAGCTTATGCACATAAGATGTTTGATGAAATTCGCAAGTGGAATTTGGTGGGCTGTAGTGCAATGGTTAGTAGGAATGAGAGAGAAGGAATGGTTGATGAGGTTTAGAGGATGTTTCAAAGCAAGTGGCAGGGAGGCAACAAGTTATTTTGTTATAACTTTCAAAGTATATCTGAGGACCTGCAAGATGGTGAGATTACTGGTGATTCTGATGATGATGAAGGTTTTGGCTTGTCATTTTGTGCTTGTTCTCGAGCATTTCTGATGCAAAAGTTGGACCATAATGACATGGCTTCAACTATTGCTGGTTCATTAGGGACTTCTATTGTCAGTGCTAGTCTTGATGTGCCAATTGCTCTAATTTTTAGTGCTTCACCTACAGTTTCACTCGAAGCTATTCATTTTAAGCTTCTTGCTACAAGGACTTATCTCATTCAGTTTTATTACCTTCAGGACAAGGTGATTATTTGGGAGAGAGTAATGATAGGTATCCAATATGTTATGTGTCCAATATGTTACTTTTGTGGTAGGGTAAAGAGAGAGCAGTTTTAGAGTGTATGACTGTTGGATAATAGAATGAGGTTATTCTAGTATGCTCTTGTTAAGTTGGTTAAGGGGTATTATAGAGATTATATTGGGAGTTTGTTAGTACAAATAAGGGTAGAATATTAGGAGAGGGGCATGCTGAAAATTTGCTAGGTTTTTAGTGTTTGGGAGAGAGCAAGCACTCTCGAATTGCTTGTATTCTATTAATTTTCAGTTCAATATAGAATTCTCTTTTGTTTTTCTTGTTGTTTACTAATTGGTTCCTATCACATTGTTGATCGAGGTCAGTGGGAGCAAGTTTACAATTTAGATTCTGTATGTTGATGACATTTTGTTTGCTACAAATGATCTTGGCTTATTACATGAGACCAAGAGATTTCTTTTTAAGAGCTTTGAAATGAAAGATATGAGTAAAGCATCATATGTGATCGAAATTGAAATATTTTGTGATAGATTATAAGGAATGTTGGGTTGTCTCAGAAAGGATATATCAATAAAGTTCTAGAAAGATTCAAGATGGAAAGGTGCTCCTCAAGTCTTGTTCCAATTTAGAAATGAGATAAATTCAGCATTATGCAATGCCCAAAGAATGAACTGGAATGCAAATAAATGGAACAAATTCCATATATATCTATCGTTGGCAACTGGATGTATGCTCAAACCTGTACCAAACCAGACATTAGTTTTGCTATTGGAATACAGGGCAGATATCAAAATAATCTAGGAATAGATCATTGGAAAGTTGCAAAGAAAGTTTTAACATACTTGCAAGGAACAAAGGATCATATGCTCACTTATAGAAGATCCGATCAACTAGAAGTGATAGGTTATTTAGATTCAGATTATGCTGGATGTGTTGATACAAGAAAATCAACAATTGGTTACTTGTTCCTATTAGCTGGAAGAGCAATCTCATGGAAAAGTGCAAAGCAGTTGGTCATTGCTGCATCAACCATGGAAGCAGAGTTTTTAGCACGCTTTGAGGGTACTGTTTATGGATTATGGCTGCGAAATTTTATTTCAAGACTTGGAATTGTCGATAGCATAGCCAAGCTGCTGAAAATTTAATGTAATAACTTAGTAGCAATGTTCTTCTCTAAAAACGATGAGTATTCAAAAGGTGTTAAGCATATGGAATTGAAATACTTGGCCGTTAAAGAAGTTCAGAAACAAAGAGTGTCAATTGAACATATTAGCACCAATCTTATGATTGTGGATCCGTTAACAAAAGGATTGCCACCAAAGACATGCACATGTCGAGAGAATGGGCATTACTGAGAACCATTACTAATTGTTTAATTATGATTTATGTTCTTCACACATTTGACACTTTGAGCTCATTTAATCTATGGTTCTGACATTTTAATACGTCATGTTTTATTATGTTAATTGTTGTATATACATTAATGAGTTATGTTAACATAACAGGATTTGTCTTTTGACAAAGACACTATTGTCAGACCATTAGGATAATCTCTATTACGGATCATATTGAGTTTAGAATTAATATTGTGATACATAGAAAGGTCTATGTCGATCTAATGACATATAACTGCTATGATCCTTATTAATTTTCTACTTAATAGTGATTTACGATTTAATCAATTTATGAAATGATTTAGCTTAGACTATGCATATTAGGATCATTTATTAGACCATTAAGTTAAATAATGTCACATGGGCCAAGTGGGAGAATGTTGGTTATTCCGCAGAGTTAATGGAAAGTAACCGTGGCCCATGTGCAATAATTAGTTATTATTTATTATTATTATTATTATTAAATATAAAATTATGTTTAATAAAATTAAGTACTAAAATCCTATTGGTCAAGACTGGATTATGTTAACTGTACATTGATGGGATATCAATTATCAGATAATTAACAAAGAATATAATTGGCCCGCTCCCTGACCCTTAGCAACGTAAGTTGTATTCTCTCCATAAAAAAAACCTTTTTGCACAAAGAAATCAAGGGGAGAAACACAATTTCATCAAAGAATTTCGTGATTGATCTTCTTCTACAAAATTATTAATCATGAATCAAGGTATATATCTTCTCCTATTTTATATATATTTGTGAAAAACACAAATTTCCAAGATTTTGGGAATTTAGGATTATGTATAATTGTTTTGCATAAATCAAAGTAATTTTACAACTTTATAATCCAGTAGGCAAGAAAATTATCATTAGACAAGATGTCAAGTTTGATGAAGATTTCTGGAATTGAGAAAATTAAAAGGAAGATTACAATTTCTTTCCTTTACTTGATAATGAGACTGATCAAATTGGAATTAATTAGCATCCTTCTTTACCTCTAAGAACTCCAACACTTGTTTATAATGATTTTGACACTCCAAGTTCATCCAAAAGACCCCCTAAAATGAAAAGTTTTTAAGACATTTATGCAAACACTGAAGAAATCAACGATTCAGTTCTTTATTGTCTTTTTTCAAGTATAGAGCCCATAAATTTTAAAGAAGCAATGCAAGATGAAAATTGGAGGTTGACTATGACTAAAGAGATGGAAGCAATTCACAAAAATGATACATGGGTATTGTCAACTCTTCCATAAGGAAAGCCAGCTATAGGAGTAAAATGGATATACAAAATCAAGAATGCAGATGGAAAGGTAGAAAGATTCAATGCCTAAGTCGTGGCCATAGGATTTAGTCAACAACATGGAGTTGATTATGATGAAGTCTTTGCACCAATTACTTGGTTGGAACAATTTGGTTGATTATTGCATTGGCTAGTCAAAAGAAGTGAAAATTTTTTCAAATGGATGTGAAATCAGATTTTTGAATAGATATTTGGAAGAGGATATGTATATAGAGTAACCATCAGTTAAATGGCAAGAAGATGAAGTATTGAAATTGAAGAAGGCTTTGTACAGGTTGAAGTAAGCACCAAGGGCCCGGTACAGTCGTATTAATGATTATTTCAGAAAGAGTTGCTTGGTTGGAAACAATTTGGTTGATAATTGCATTAGCTAGTCAAAAGAAGTGAATTTTTTCAAATGGATGTGAAATCAGATTTTTGAATGGATATTTGGAAGAGGGTGTACATATAGAGTAACCATTAGGTTATGTTGTTAAATGGCAAGAAGATAAAGTATTGAAACTAAAGAAGGCTTTGTACAGGTTGAAGCAAGCACCAAGGGTCTAGTACAATCGTATTAATGGTTATTTCAAAAAGAAAGTTCATAAAGTGTCCTCATAAATATAGCCTTTATGTCAAGAAGAAGGAGAATAGAGATATGTTGATTATTTGTTTATAATGTTGATGATTTAATTTTTATAGGAAATAATTCAGCAATGATTAAAGAATTCAAGAATGAGATGGCCAAAGAATTTGAGATGACAGATATTGGTCTCATGTCATATTATCCTTGGATTGAAGTGAAGTAATCAGATGAAGTCATTTTTGTTTCTCAAATGGACTATACAAAGAAGGTCTTGAAAGAATTCAACATAGAGAACTGTCAACTTGTCAATACAGCAGTCGAATGTGGAGTCAACAGTGTAGTCAACAGTGCTAACGCAGAATGGGCACATCCCTTCATATACAATTAAAATGCGTTTTTTTAAAAGGCAATAGATTAGGATTTTTATTTTAATAGATAAAAGTTGGAAGCTGTAAATCTGTTACAGTAGACTACTAGCTTGCTATAATTAGCTTTGAATACTTGATTCATACATAATTACATAGATTTTCTTTTTCATCTTTTGAACGTTATGGAGTTTTTTTTTATTATGTGAAGTGATTTTTTACAAGTTTTATTGTTACTTGTTTGTATTTGCTAATATTTATGATTCATATATTTTAGTCTATTATATTATATTACTAATAAATTACATTAGAATTTTAGCGTTTTGCTTCCTTCAAGCAAGCGCTTTCGTTGCGCTTAGCACTTCAAGGCAAAAGGAAGGTATATCACCTTGAGTGCACTTATCGATTTTAACTACATTGGGAGGCAAGTTATCTTGATTTGATGGTGGTGAAAAGGTAAATCCACCTTTGTTTCGAAAACTTGTTTGAAGCTTAAGGTACTTGACCTATTCTAGGCCTAATATTCTTTATGGAGTTAGACTCATCAGTCGTTATATTAAGGCACCAACTAATTCACACATGAAGGCTGCTAAAAGGATTTTGAGATATATCAAAGGTACTTTGGATTTATGGATTGCTTTATTCATCTTCTGAAAATTTCAGTTTGTTTGGTTATTGTGATAGTGATTAGGGAGGAGATGATGGTAGAAAAAGTACAACTGGTTTTGTGTTCTATATTGGAGTTGATGTATTTACATGGAGTTCGAAAAAACAACTCTCTGTAACTCTTTCAAACCTGTAAGGCAGAGCATGTTGAGGCTGCTGCAAGTGTTTTTTATGCTACATGGTTAAGAAAGTTGTTAGATAAAATTTATCTACCAAAAAATGAAGCTATTGAAATTTTTGTTGATAATAAATCTGCCATAGTATTGGCGAAAAAAATCATATTTTTCATGATAGAAGCAAGTACATTGATACAAGGTATCATTTTATTAGAGAAAGCATTAGCAAAAAGAAAGTGGAGCTGAAGTATATGACGTCTCAAGATCAAGTTGCTGATATATTCATCAAGGCTTTGAAGTTTGAAAATTTTTCAAGATTAAGAGTTAGATTTGGAATAACTAGAATTTGAGTTTAAAGAGGGGTGTTGAGAATTAAACTCAAATTAAGTAGTATTTATTATTAGAAGGTTGAAAGTCTTTTATTTATATAATGTTATTATGTCTAGTTTCATGATTTAATGCTAATTAATTAGGTATTTATAATTTCAAAGAGTTAGGTTCTTGGAGAGTGTATCTAGGATTTGAAGAGTCTAATTATTTATATATATAGATTGTAAGTTTGTATTATCAAGATAAGAAATATGTAGTCTATTTTCTTCATCTTGTCCCCAACAGAAATCCACTTCTTGAGTTTTAGCAATAATTCACTTTGTTCAACTGTTGAAATACTGCCTGTTTTATCAGTTCAGGTTCAATTGATTTTAAATACTAAATTATAAGGGAAAAAGGAAATTAGGTTGGATGTATTGTAGGAAAAGGATGGTGAAAACAAGAGGATGCCACTGGTAGGGTTAAACGGGAAGAATGAAGTAGAGAGTGTAACGAGAATCTTCATTTTTTCTCCTTTTGATATGTTAATTATCTCATTTACCAGGCTGCTACTTGACCAAGATATTTGTATGATATTGATTAGTTTGATTTATGTAATTAGGAATAGGTAGAAATTTATTTCCTAGTTTGTATTGTTTCATATTCTTCAAATATTTATTTCTTATTGTATGTTCATAGAATTGTATATATAGAATTTTCTACTATTAATGAAATTATCGATTTCTCTCTATTCTTATTTTTTTTACATTATATACCAAGAAGTGCTGAGTGACGCAGCAAGAAGAATATATATACTCAGAAATATAAGAATGCCGGATAAGTAATGAATGTATTTGAAACAAAGGTGAAACTAGTGCCACTAGAGTTGAAAAGGATTAGATTGAGATGTTCTTGGCACATGCATGATAGACTAGCAAATTTATTAGCATGCTGAGTTGACATATCCTCAAATTGCAAGAGAAAAAAGGGTAAGAAACAGTAACACAATGAGGAAGTAGTGATAATGATCCTAAAATGATATAAACTGTAATTCTTTCTCTCTTGGTGAGTGGAATGAGGAAAATAGGGCAAATGGACAGAAACTGCAGAACAAATGATTCTACAATAATAAGATCAAAACGATGATTAAATGAAAAAAGTTTTACATAAATAATTTAAATAATACTTTTTATTAAATTAATTTAAAATCTCAATGTAAAGTATACTTTTTGTTAAGTTAAAATTGTTGTAACAACCTTGTATTCATCTTAATTAAATTTGGCTACGAAAGCTCCCTCCTTGAAGTAAATTTGTGTTAATGACATTTCTTCTTCTTCTTTCTTTCTTGGATTTCATGGTGGAGGCCATTCTCCAAACTTTCAATAATCCATTTGTTTTTCCTAACCCATAGTCCCTTAAAAGAATATAAATGGGCTCTGATACTATGCTGGGAATTTTAGATAAAGAATAAAAGAAAGACCTTAGAATTTGATTGAATTGAAATCTCAAATTATTTGTACATAGAACAAAGTATGCTAGTGCTTAAATGAGCACATATATTATCCACTACTTGACATATATTACTTCACTTAAACATGTTGCCACTGCATACACTACTCTCGACTATTAATAATAAGCCACTAATTGACACACTATTCCACTACTTGCAATAAAATAGGAGATTAGCCCGCTGTTAACAACAAAATAAAACACTAACATTAATTTTAAATTTTTGAATCATTCTTCAACAAGTTTGACCTAGGTTCACCTTCTATCTTGCATAAATAAGATCAAATGAGATTTTTTCTTGTATATATGTGAAAACACAATAAATTGTCATCATTAATTCTTCAATAGTGAAATGGAAAAAGTCTGATATCTTACCTGAAGCTCAGGAGACGGTTGATCCAGCTTGGCAAGGTTCTTTAGATGCAGGCTGTGCCTTTCAATCACCTGCTTCATACTTTAAAAACCCCCAACAAAATGAAAAAAAAAGAGAGAGAGAGAGAGTTGGTCATGTCATTCTTTTGTTTTTAACAGAAGAAAACAGACAGTAAAATTATAAGAAAGTTTTTAGGTGTTGAAGTTTCTAGGGTATTGAATGCTTTGAAATAAATATAAGGTTTAGGGTTTATGTATTGACAGATATATTATTATGTTTTGCCAGTGATTCCTCTCCCTGATCATTATGTGAGTTTGAATTGCAAAATAGTTGTGCTGGAGGGCATAGGATTTCAAGTTTTGTTTGCTAGTATCGATTAAAATGGAGTGGATTTGGGACAAATTTTTTTTTATTAATGTAATTTAACTATTTTTAATTTATAATTTTTTTATTTCTGATAAATTTAATATAATTTATAATCTTATAAATTAGTGTAATGTATTATCTTACAATAATTTTAATCAATTTGAGTAATGTAGAAATATACGTAATAAACCAATATATACTGGTTTTCCAATATATATTGTTTATTATTTTTATATAGTAAAATTTTGTGTATATAAATATGTGATTAATATCAATAATATTTGAGCATTTACACTTTTACATTTTATAAACTTACTATGGATGCATTTGGTTCAGCTGTTGTAGTCTGCTGGTAGCTAATTAATACTAATGTTTAATAAAATTAATTGAATTATTGCTGTTGGAATGTAATATTACTAATAGAGGTATTATTTATTTCAAAAAATATATTCTTATATGTATAAATAAACAAAAGACAGTGACTATTTGATATAATTATATATTTTAATAATTAAAATAATAACAATAAAATATAATTTATTATAAATAAAAATATCCATAAATGTATATCTATAATTTATAAATAAAATAAATTAATTTAATGTATTTTTAATATATTATATTTTATTTTGAAGAGGTGTATTTTATTTTTAATAAAAAAAATTTTAAATGATGTATTTTATTTTGAATGGCTAATTTTATCATTTTATAAAAAAAAACTCCAATTATTTCAAAAAAGTTTCAAATTGGAGTTTTTTCAAATAGCAATTGTTTGGACTTTCTAGCAACTACCAACTGCAGTTACCAAATACTTTTACTCAGCTATTAAAAATTAAAAAGTTATCGGACATTTCCAACAGTTTAACCAAACGCTCTATATATTCGTCTAGTTGAATAGAAGTGGTCAACTGTCAACCATCACTATTGGTGGTCAATTGTTAACTTTTAGTTTTTGCTTTTTTCTGAAAAGCTGAATTAGAAAATGACTTATCAAAACACCTGTTTGAGCTTTCGTGAAAATGACTTACCAAAACACCTATTTGAGCTTTTGATTTGCTATTATTTAACTAAGAAAAATGTTATTTGTCCGATACTTTTTGTCCCAACTATTATAAAATATTTGTACTTTTAATGCAAGTTGAGTAAAACAAATTAATAGATGGATATAATACAAATATTTATGGTAGTTGGGATAAAAAGTGCTGAGACAAGTAGCATTTCTCTTACTAAAAAATACATTTTATAATTGTGTATAATAAATTCTCAATTAAAAATTTATTCAATCACCTCCCTTTTCGATATATTATTAAGATTACCCTTTTCATTAAATAAGGCAGCATTAATGCTTTTGTAAATATTTTAGATTGGTTAATATTTCATATAAATCCTTATTCCATTTAAGTTGACATAGTAAAACTACAATTTACAAATACCATTCACCTCTCTCTTCTTATTCATAGTAAACTTAGGTACTAAAAAGGTGATAAAAATATTTATCCAAAAATTAGGGATGGTAATTGGATTCCTCTCCGCCATGTCTCTTTCTGCCCCAGCTCCGAATGGGGCAGATTTTATTATCATTTTCATGCTCTGCTCCAATTTTAAAGTTTTTTGTGGCGAGGACGGTATGTATATCCCCCACCCTGATTTCTATCTTAAATCCGTCCTGGTAAGAAACGGGACAGGAACATAATAGATTTTTCAGGGTTGAGAATGAGGACAGAAAATTCAACCCCGAATCTGTCCGTTGTCATTCCTACCAAGAATGTTGAATGACATTTCGCAGAGAATTATCTATTTATTTATTCGGTAAAAGGAAGGTTCAAACTTAGACAGTCTCCATATATATATGGTAATTAATAATTAGCAAACACGATTATTAACTTAACCAGGCTTGAGCATATGTAGTTGATTGGAGAAATTCCATTCATATAGATTAAATTTTTTAAATGATTACTAGAACAGGTCCATGAACAAATTCATGGACGTACCAATCTAATCATATGCAAAGTAGTTATTGTTTTGTATTCTGGTCTAAGAAAAAAAAAAAAAAAAGCATCTTGAGATCTTATATTGTTTTGCCTCAAACATGCCATATTCAGTCTAGAGACATCATGGGTTCTTAGTCCTACTAAAATTTTGTTAATCTTAACACCAGCTTCATCTAACAAAAATCAAATGATTGCACCAAAACCAATGATACAGTTTCGATATAAATCCAAATTCTAATACCACAGCTATATAATGGATTACTTGGCATATAACTGAGCTAAGCTAATGCACCTAACATGTTATGAACACTTTTTTTTTAAACCATATGTATTCTTATTCGTTTTACGGTCTAAAGTAATCCTGCTAGGAATTTAGTCACAATTAAAAAGCTCTTCACCCCTCCTTAAGGATGTGTTTTGTGAGATTTGAACCCAAAAACCATTTTTAACAAATTCAGTCTGTATTACCAACTGAGCAACAACCCTTGAGTAAAGTAGTATATGCTACAAAATCTTTCTCCTAGAGTTTGCAATAGCTAGGTCACTATCCACCAACCAAATCATTTTTCTCACAGCATATATATGGTGGCTAGTTATGTTAAACATGCAAAAACAAGTTCATTAGTTAATTAATACAGCTAGCCACATCATCAATATTCCCTAATTTTCTCTTAGGAACATCGGTTCAAGATTATTAGTTTGACTTCTATTCTTAACATTAGTATTCTTTGACCTAAAAGAAGCTTCAATGTTGAATTTTGTTATTAATACAGCACATTAGTACATTACTTTCTCCAATATTTTATGAGGGCATCCTTAATGTGGCTTGGTTATGTTGAGAGGATAAAGTAAAGTAAGCAAATCCATTAAATGGGCTTTCACATATCCAAGAGTTAGAAGTTAGAATATCCATATAATTATAAATCTATAAGAGAAATTTTCTGACATTTTCACATATAGAGCCATCATGAAATAATCAGCAATAACAGTACACACTAATATGTCCACTTTTGAAAAAAAATGGAGAACTGACATCAAACCCTTCTTGGTGATAATAGCATCTCTATGTTCATCTCCCTCTTCCTTTTTTCTCTATGAAATGCAAACAATATATTTGTTCATGGAAAACTAAGATTCTGACTGTTCGCAGATATATATATATTTCAAGCATTCTCTTCCATTTTCAGTTTTGCTGGTTTAAAATTCTTTCAAGATTCAACAATGAGATCATCAATGACGTATTATCTCAAAGGGGAAAAACAACAAATTAACAGCCAGTGAGCAAAAGCCACAAAAAAAAAAAAATTTAAATGGGAAAGAGAGATGAACCTTGAGCTACCATAATCGAAAAGCTTCCCAGTTGCAGAAAAGACCATGAGAGCAATCTCAGCATCACAGAGAGTAGATAGCTCATAAGCTTTCTTGAAAAGCCCTCTTCTTCTCTTTGAGAAAGTTACTTGCCTTGCTGTTGTATTCACAATCCTTTTGATCTGGATTTTTTTCCTTGTCATTTCTCCTTTTTCCCCTAATACAAGAAAGCTTCAACTCATCATCTTATCAAAAAAGAAAGCTTAAAAAAAAAAAAAAAAAGAAGGAAAGCTTCAACTCATCATCTTTCATGCAAAATCACCCACAAATACAAATTATCATTTACTAAACCAAAAAAAAAGAAAAAATATATATATCAAAGAGTGTATATATGGAGAGAAAATCCATGGATTACGATCAAAAGAGAAGAAATCTAATGCATATTTCTTTACCTAAAAGTTAAAAATAAAGAAACCAAGAAGAGATCTTGCAAACAAGAAATCCAGCTACGGTCCTTAAAAGGCAAAAAAGAAGACATTAAAGAACTGAATAATAAAAATGAAAATAAATTAAAGTAGAATCCATTGAGAGAGAGAGATAGAGATTGAAAAATAACAAATGGGTATAAAGAAAACCCCATAACTAAATCAAGCCAAGAATCTGAAACCAAGATTAAAATGTAATAAAATGAAAGAATCTAATCAAGAAAACCAACCCTAACAAAAAAAAAAAAAAAAAGGAAAAAACTTACAAAGAAGTGAAAGAAAGAACCCAATTGGTGAGAAAGAAAGAACCCAATTGGTGAGCAAGAAGAACTGTAGACAGAGAGGCGTACCTCAACAGGCTAAGCCACCAATCCAAAGGAGAGTAGGAGCCCACAAGAATTGGTCACATTCTATCTTTTATAAGTTCTCATCTGTAAATGTAATTGCTTTGCTTTCCGATCTTGTTGTCGTTTTTAGTCTGTTGTTAAAATTGAAACCTCACATACAAAGCCACCAATGGAAATTGAACTATTAAAAGAATCAAGGAAAAATAATTAAAAAAGCAAAAAAAAGAGAAGAAAAGGAAAATTCCTTTTATGGCCAAACAAACCGCAATTGTCTGTCTGAATATGAAATCTTCTCACTTTGATTTAGTTGATAAAAAGGGCAAAAGAAATGAAAGAATCCTTTTTAATAAGTAAAACATGTTTTTGAAAAAAAAAAAAAACAAATTAAAGATATTTGGTAGAAGTGTACTACTCAACAGTGGGAGAGTCAGAAATTTTAGTAAGAAGTCTAGTTAAAAAAATAGAAGTAGAGAAAATATTGAAGTCGTAATAAAAATAAGGTGAAAAATAGAATTTTATACAATATTGTCCAAAATGAAATGAGATCTTAGAGTACTTTTTAAAAGAATATCAAATTTATTAAATTACCTCTAAAAATTTCAAAAATTGAGGGAATCCAATATTCCTTTTGGCTCTAATATTGTTTCGTCTCCCCAACTCAAGTTCACTCTCAATCTCACTAGCATAAATTATTATTTTATTGAATTTTAAAATATATTTGATTTCAAATTATAAAATATATTCTTTTCTATTTATATTTTCATTGTTTAGTGGCAAAAGCATCTTTAAAATTTGAGTGAGAGCGATTTATCGTTTTAGGGGATATGTCTAAAATAAATTCAGTTGAACAAAAAAAATTTTAATTTGGAATATATTAGCTAAATTTCACAAATTTTAAAATTTTTTTATGCAAATCCCTAATATTATATTCTACTTTTAATAATTAAAAAGCTAAATTAAAACAAAATTTTGTATTTTATATTTTATTATAGTTATGATCAATTTTTTTAAAATTTAAGTTTAATTATACATATTTTATGTTTTGTGACAAATCTTACCTCGAATGAGTTGTACCTTACTCTAAGCTTACATAATAATAATATTAAAAAATATTAAAAATATAAAATAATGACGTAAAAAATACAGTGAAACTGATGTAGAAAAAATTGTCATATAGATATAAAAATTAAAACCGCATAGTTTTAAAAACTATAATTGTCGAAATAAATTTATAAATCTCTTTTTCAAAATCGTTGTTTTCTCAAAATAAATCTTGTTATAATATAGTTTATCCTTCACTTTGTCAAACGGTATCATTTATTATGTACAAAATGGCGTCATTTTTGTTTATATACACATATAACAATTTTTTTCAACATCAGCTCCATTATATTTTTTATATCATTATTTTATATTTTTAATATTTTTTCATGTCATCACTATGTAAATTCGGAATGAATTACAGTCCATCCGAAACAAAATTTATTACAAAACTTAAAACACATATAATTAAACTCAAAATTTTAAAAAAAATTGTTATAACTTTTTTTTAATTTAGCCTAATTAAAATTATAAGACATTTTTTATGTTGTAATAATTTAAATATGTTTCAAGCTCAAACCCCAAAAAAAATGATGGACAAAATATTTTTGGTGCAACAAATTTGTAAATATTTAAATTTTAGGCTCAATTACCAAAAAAACGTCCTGACCTTTTGCATACAAATTTAATATTATACGAGAAAAATTATATCATGATATTTATCGTTTGTAATTTTTTAATAATTTTATATTTCAATCAAACAATTTAGCCAATCATGTCTATGTGGACGTTGAAAAATTTTAAAAATAAAAAAATATATTGAGCCAGCAAATTACAATTAAATTCCTAACAACAAAAGTAATAAATTTTAGAAAATATTACAAAAGAAACCCACAAACTTTAATTTCATGCATTATCCACCACATTTTCACTAAAATCTTCCAATTTTCGCCAAAATCTCATATTTTAGTCAACACAAACTCCCCTTTTGCTTTCTCTTTAAAACTTTCAAGCAAACCAAATAGACTAGACGAAGGTATAATACTAGAAAAAAATTGTACAAACTTCGATAGTGATATGTTGTGAAATGCATTCAATGTTTTCGGTTGCTTGTATTTTTCCCACTGAAAAGCTTTGAATTCCATTTCCTATTTCGTTGTTATGATTTTAGGCATAGATTTTATGAACCAAGAGGAATCTATGATCTCCAATATTGTAATTTGACTACTCGAATTCGTATATAGGAGCTTCGTGATAAATCTACAAGCTTCCAAGGAGAACCACTGCAGGCATTTAAAATTGCCTTTGTAAATTTTTTTATACGTAGCCAAAACGTTATTATTCTGCAACGACAAGAAGAACATAAAAAATAACACCATAAAACTAGATTTCTGCTTTAAATCCATCGTATCCTTTCTTCCAGATGACATTTGTGTCATATATGCTGGTGTATTACAAGTGGTGTGTAGTAACCTATCTTGCTTAAGAAGGTCAAAAAAAGGTATTGAGAACAAAATCGGTAACTTACAAGTTACCATTCCCTTGAGAAGCAAATGGGTAAAGTAATTCCCATTGAGAAGCAAATGGGTAATGGAAGAATGAGATGAGATTAGAGATTGCTAACTGATTTAAGAATTTTATTCGAAGAATGTAGAATTCAATTTGATGCATTTTGGTAGAGCTGACATGACATTTAGATGTACTGAATTAATAAATTTTTTTTCTAAAAAAACCGATGTCTATATAAAAATTACAAACAATAAGATTGTGCAAAATAAAAAAAGGGAAATTTTTTTTTTTTTTTTTGGTAATATCATAGTACACAAAAAGTTGGTTTCTGTATACTGAGAATGGTGGGGTTGCTTTTGAGTATAGGTACCATCGCTGGCTGATTTGCCAGAAATCTGACACAGCTTGTACCCTCGTACCAATCACGTCTATCAACCATTTAATAAATAATAAATTATTTTACTATTTCAGATATATATTTTGAAAAGGAAAATATACAATTTGATCCCTAAAATTGTAGTGTTTGTTAAATTGGGTTCCTATTTCTCTATTTTAATCTATTGAAACCTTAAAGAGTTATTTTTGTCTTATTGATCCATATAACAAGAGAGGACATAAATATATTTTTTTTCCCTCCCAAATCTGTCAATGTTATCATCTACATGTGTAAAAATAAGGAATAATTATTATTTATTTCCTGAAATTTGATATATTACATTAGTATTTCTCTGAAGTTTAAAAATTATACTATTTGCTTTCTATGTTATATTTCCTTTAAACAATGTAACTTTTTTGTTAAATTTTAAAGTATTTACCGGTAGTTATAAAAAATATTTTCATTTGTTTATAAAGTAGCTAATATAATAGATCAAATCCCACGAGAGATAACAATATAATATATCAAAATTCAAAAAAATATTAATATAATAAGTCAAATTTTATGAAATAAATAATAATTTTTTTATTATTTTATTATAACCTAATATCTTTTTAACAGAAAATCTAACGGAAGTATGTATTAGTTTAATATAATAAAACATATAAGCAAATAATATAATTTTTAAACCTTAAAAATACTAATGTATTATGTCAAATTTTAAAGAGTAAATAATAATTTTTTCTAAAAATAATTATACAGAGATTCAATAATCAATATGATTAAAATAATTGTTTAGCACTCAATTGAATAAATACATAAATAAAGGGATCAAATGATGCATTTTGCCATAAAAAAAAATTCAAATTCTGTAAAGCTTAAAAGTAGCATTAGCAGGGCTTCTGGTTCAGGCTAGCCCTCTTTAAGTGTAGATTGTAAATTGTAGAAGTGTCTAATCTAATCTCATCTTTCACACCTATGATTCTACAAAGTATCAGAATTTATAAATCACCAATTGCTCAGTTTGGAAACAATTTACATCCCAAAAACTTTTAAAATAATTTTTTCATTATCTTACCAATTTTTTAAATGTGCACAACTAGAGTTTTAAATTCAATATCTTACAATCCTAATTACCGTATTAATACTATTAAACTAAAACTTATTAATTTTTTTTATACATTTCATAAATTATGAATATGGAATTATTCATATTTTTTTCATTTTTGTTGTAACATTTTCAAACTAGATGTGTTGGAGTTAGTTTATATATATATATATATAATTGGGGAGGAAAGATTTGAATTTAAGGTCTAAAAAAATGCATGTACCGTTAAACTATATTTATGAGTGCAATTCAATTTATTATTTTATTAGATAAAAATAATACAAAATCATTCTGGGTAAAATATTTTTTTAATATAAAAATTTTTGTATGTATATCAAATTGGTATCAAAATTTTATTTTGTATCAAATTAGTACAAAACCTTTGAATTGAGTTTCAAACATAGTACCCAAAAGTTTTATAGCATCAACATCCGCAAATTTGTAGTTATGTCAGCAAATTCGGTGTTCATGTCAATATAAATCAACTGGAACAGTGTTTGTTTACAATATTCTGAAACTCAAGTTAAATGTCTTGGTACCAATTTGATATATATGCAAAAGTTTTGATACCAAATTGACACATATACAAAAGTTTTTACCATTAATTCATTTTATCCTAATCTTTTTTTTTTTTTTGGTATTAACCCAAAACCCCTAATATTTGTTCCGAGAAATATAAAATCCTTAAAATAAGGCATACAAGATCTTGTTGCCTTTATTTATAGTTTATACCATATGATAAAGATGCCAACCTTTTGGAACATAGTTAAATATCCAAGATCTTGTATCATCCAAACAAGCCATATGAGTTAATTCCTGAAACTTGATGCAAATTCAGTAGTCCAGTGAAAGAAAATGTTTGATACTAACCAATGTGCAGTGAGGCTTTGTCAAAGCTTCTTTTAATGGTTCTTGAAGCAAAGGACTATGAAAAAATTAGCCATGAATTCAAAGATTGTGACTCAATTAGCAATATAGATTGAATTTATTGAGAAAAACTCTCATATTCAAATTTCATTAAAAACATCCTTAAAAAAAAATAAAGAGTCTTATTTACAATTAAATTCCAAACAAATTAGTATAAGACTGTAAAACAGATAAATATACTATATTATTTACACCAAAAAGAATTTGCCATGAATATGGGGCAACTTTAATAGTCTTGGATGTAATTTGTGAACTAATTGACAACAGGCTGGTAGGCCTAGACACCTCTCAGACAGTTCATGCCCATGAAAATCATATTTATAGTGTGAATCATTTGAAATTGACATGAATTGGTGAATAATTGTTTTATCATGCATTATTATTTGGATAACTGCGCTTAATTTATTTTGAAATTTAATATTCTTTTTCATGGCAGAACGAATAAAAAAAAGGGTAAATCTATTCTGAGTTACGAAATGAATGCTTTTTTTTGGGCAAAACGCCACTTCAATTTCCTATTAACTGTAACAGAACTAGCATAAATTAGCACTTTGGGGATTAAAAAAAGAGCGCTTTGGAGATTTTTATTTTTTTTTGAAAAAAAAAGCCCCATCTTAACCACAATGACATAGGCCTCTTTTTTTTCCTTTTTTTTTTCAGAAAAACAAAAATTTTAAACTATTATTACTCAAAATGATTATATGGTGACTGGTTCACCCAACAAGATGAACTTCATCAATCAGCAAGTCAAAGAAGGAATGTACAAACTTGAAAATGGCAAATCTTCTTCCATAAAGCTACTCTGACTATCACATACTGTCTGTTTACTTCGTCACTCTCATTTCAGGATGAGATTATTACCAATACAAAAATAATGATAATAATAATTGATCAAAACCAGCATTTAGATGGGCAATTCTTTCAAAACAGTTTTTTTTTTAACCATAAATATCTTAATAGGATAAGCTCAATTTCCACAATATCCCACTAGGATTTGTCTACTTAACTCAAGTCCATAAATAAATTTATGAATCAATCCAATCATTATTGGCTATATATAAAAAATAATCCAATTGAACCATCTAATGCCTCACACAAACTAGAAACACAGTTACACAGCTGTTGGAAATATGGATGGCTCTTAAACGTTTTGACACCAAACAATGAATAACATAATCAATCAGATTCAAAGGAGATGACAGCTTTCTAGTTTCTAGCTGCCTGCAACAAATTGGTAATCTACAAGAGAGTGTAAAACATTTTCAAACCCCCCCTCCCCCGCATCGTCTCAGTCTGACATGTAACCATGCTTTCGCAAGAACAAGGGGGAGAAGCATGTATGCAGATCAGGGTGAAACAGACGCATCTTCATTGACATTAGATCAGTTCAAAATGATTTCTACATCAAAACAATCATCCACCAAGATAAAACTGTTAAATATTAGGATTCGCCTAATGTATTGGTCCCTCAACTTCCAGAATCTCCACACTTCGAGTTTCAAAATTGTATATAGAGTTTGCAGCTCAAAATAATGCATTTTCAGCTAAAAATAGGACAATCTTGTGAACTATATCTTATAACCAACAACGAAGCAAAACATTAAAGACAAAAGAAAAAGAAAAAAGAAACAACACATTGATCTTTACAAAATTCCCAAAACAAAATTGTCTAAAGAGGGAAAGACTATCTGAGGCTGAAGGGGCTTTTCATAAATTTCTGGAAGAAGATATTATCACCATGTAGGCAAAATGCCAAAAAATTTCTCAAGCCCACACTTATTCTCAGCTTCAAAGTACAAACCAGGTCCCTGTACCAAAAACTACAGATATTGTCCCTAAATACGGGACCACAATCTGCTGGACACTTCACAAAGCGTAAAAGGAAAATGAACTGAATTAGAAGGTAAAATAATCACTCAATAAGGGTACAACAAAAAATATGAGAAAATTTGCCATAACATATTTCATCTCATAGCCACAAACATGAAGAGAAAAGATTGGAGCTAGGAAGACAATGTGTCAATATAGAGAGACAAGCATGCCAGTGCGGGAACACCATTCTAAACATTTGAAAAGGAAAATATTTCCTATTACACAAAGACAAAGGAGACAAGAGATTCAATCATGCCTTAGGCATCAGAAGAAGAAGAATCCAAAATCAGTCCCATGCCAATAAATAGCATAGGTCACATTGAACTTCAGAAACCTATCTAGGAATAAACAATAAAGATATGAACTGAGCATATAGAACTATGTTACTTCGTCGTATATGAATCACTGATAATATTTTTATCTAGGTTTAGCATAGGGATTTGAGCAACCAAATGTTCCATGCGATGAGACGAACAAGACAGGGAATACATTTCCTAGGAAAACTAATTAATGGCTAATTATTACCAAGAAATGTTGTCTGGCACCTAAAAATTGAAGTACATGGACACCCTTCACAGCAAACTCTCGTGCTCAGAAACAACAGATGATACTAAAACAGTTCAAAAGACTGAAACCTTTTTGAAACCATTTTCTGTATCTGGCTAATGCAAGGAACAATGCATAGCTAAGTGGAGCTCCCAGATCAAATTAAAGTAAATACTCCACCGTAAAGTATCCCTGAGTATAATAGAATGAGAAGCAAACAAACTTCATGCATTAAACTTGCAGTTGATGCACGACCATAGAAAGTTCTATTTGCACATTAGAGGTTATGCAGCACGGACACTCCATTCATGATTCAGTTAACAATATATTAACTTCTCGTTCTTTAAAATGAACCTAATTAAAAGTTGGTACTTATAATCTATCCTGTTGCAACAGAATTATCAACATAAAAGGTAAATTACTTCAGAAAAGTCAAGAGTCAGGGAAGCAATCTGCCTTCAAAAATTCACACTGGATATCAAGAGCAAGGCAAATATACAACTGAAATGCCGATGCCTATCCTTGATTAAATACTACAACCATACAACAAAGGGCTACAAATAAATAAAAGAGAACAACAGAGAACAATAAAAAGAGTCTTACTTCACTAACTGGCCTTCACTTTATCGTCCCCAACAACAGATAGTATTGGCAAACTACTTAAAAACTCATCAAGACCCTCAAAAAACCCAATCCCTTCAATGTTATCTTCCTCCCCATGTCCAGTCCCATTCCCTTTGCTCACCCCTGGCACTGCCTCCTCCACCTCATTGCTAAACATTACATTCAAATCCAACTTCCCTAAATCCTTTGCTCCCCTCCTTTTCCCACTGCTTCCCTCCCCTACCACCTCTCTTTGCCCATTACCCCCACCATCCCCATTTGGAACATTCCCCTTCTTGGATCTCTCAGTTTGTGATTTTTTCACATTTTTACTTGGGGTAGGTTTTCCTTTGGCATTTTTCACCTTCTTTCTATTATTATTCCAATCTTCATCGGAATCAGAATCGTCATCACTAGGGTCAGAAATATCTACATATACATCATCTTTGTATACCATTTTAGGTCTCTTTGGTTGATTACTCTGCAAGGGAGTGGCAAAAATTGCTGACACCGGTGACCAATTGGTACCAAAGCCACCTCCATTTTTACCTCGACCGGAAAACCCCAATGGGAAATACCCCCAACTGACAAAGTACGTATCTTTACCAGTAATTGGCGGTGGCGGTATCATTACCGCATGGAATGCTCGTTTACATTTCTGACATCTAATCGCACACTCCTCATAACCCTTCGGATACTCATAGAGAATGTAGCAGTATGGACATGCAGTCCAGAAACTAGGTACCTCTGACTCAGTCGCACCAGGCACAGTCGTGGATCGAGTTGCACGTGTAGTTTCGGCGCTTGTAGGCTGAGTGACTACCCGATTCGGTCGACTCGGCTCAGCTGCCACCGGCTGAGGTGTGGTACGATTCGGCTCAGCTGCTTTAGTTTGAGGCACGGGCCGAACGGGATCAGCTGATCTAGGTTGAGCAATAGGGCGAATTGGCTCGGCAGCTTTATGCTGAGCTATCGGCCGAATCGGCTCAGTCATTCTAAACTGAGTTTCAAAGGGATTTGACCGAGTTGAGACCGCTTGAGGCACGTTATCCTCTTCCGCCACTACTTTACCATCCCTGCTATTTCTAGGGCTTCTCCTCGCATTTCCTTGTGATGTTTGCCCCTGCAGATAATCTTGGGCAGGCATCCCCACTTGCCCGAATTGTCCTAGTTGCCCCAGTGGCCCAAGCTGACTCATTTGCAACTCGTGATCGTACATTGTCTTCTTAGACGGGTTGGAAAACACCATCCAAGCCTCAGAAACCAATCTAAAAGCCTGATCGGCGAAAGCAAGCCTATTCCTCGTAGGATTCAAAAGCAGAGCAAGCTTACGGTACTGAGTCGCGACTAGTTCCATGGACTGAGACAATCTCGGAAGCTGCAGTATCGCATAATAGTCGTGGCTACCGACGCCATTGTAGTTTATGATTCTCAACTCCGCCGCAAGAAGGGTGTCCGAGACGGCGATAATTTGCTCGCAAAACTCGAGGAGCCGGGGGTCCGACTCTCTCGCTCGGATCGCAAACGCCTTGGCTCCTTGAAAATCGCGCGCGTTGAGGAGCTTCTCCGCTATCGTCAGCCACCGCTCCGCCTCTATCCTGTAGTTGCTACCATCCATTTCTCTTTCTTAGCTTTTTTTTTTTTCCCTCTAATTTCTGAAATTAGGTCAAGGGGAAAGAAATTGAAAGGAAGCAAAAGGGGAAGAGGCTTTTATCGAGCGGACGATAAAGGACTTTGTCGTTCTTCGAGGATGGGGAAGAACTATTCGAAAAAATGAGGGTATTTTGGTCATTTTATTATTCCGCTGTGGTCATCCAGTGGTTTTTGTGGTGGACAAGGAGAGAGGTGGGACAGAGAGAACCAATGGGAGGGTATAATGGTCATTAAAAGGAAGATTAGCTTGCATAGAAAAAGAATTAAATCTGGAAATCTGCCGGGGCATTAAATTATGGGTGGGCGAAAAGGGTCAGGTTATTATAATGAGACTGTGAGAGTGATTTTTATGTGGGGGTATAGTAGTCATTTAAGAAACGCGCGGTCAGATGATCTGTAACAAAATCCGATGAATCCAATTGAAGGGAGGGGTTGTGAAAATTTGTGAAAGCTTAACTGCATTGAGATACTGTTAAAAATATTATTGATATTAAAATTTATTATTTATGGGTAAAATAATATTAAAATTTTGATTTATTATAATTTAACATTGAAATTTTTATAAATATTATAATTTAATATCAAATTAAAATTTTAGAAAAAAAAATTTAATGTGGTATATTGATTGGGTGACCTGAGAATAAATATGGAAATTTTTGAGTTTTATAAATAAATTGAACTTATATTTTATTTAATAATTAATTTAATTTAATTATAAAAAAAATCAAATCAAATATTTTCATATATCAAAATATACAATTAACTTAAATGAATAAATATATTTTTTAAATAATTTAAGTATCCATAAATACTCTTGACTAAATAAGAGAAATATATTATTGCTTTTCGTGGTTTAAATAATCATAAATATATTATCTTAAATTCTTCTATAAATAGAGAAATTTTATTCTTCATTAAAAAAATTAAAAAATTCAAGTTTTAAGGTGTCAGAACTCTACAATCAAAGCATCGAAGTAAAGTACCACATAATTTTCTCAAAGCATTAAGACTCCTTCAAGCCAAAGTATCAAGATTTCTACATCTTCTAATCGAAATTATTCAAGTCTTCGAATCTCCAAACATGTCTTTATTCATTGCGGATTCAACTCATCATTTTTATCAAAATCGCATGAGAAATTTTCTATGAATTCGAGATCAAGCTTCGACAAAAAATTTGTGCGTACAAATTTTTAGCATGCCCAATGTGACATCTCTACCTTTCATCTATTTCCTTCGAAAGTTTCATAAAGATTCAACAATCAAGATCAATGGCTTCAAACAACAACAATGGTTGTCAATCCAAGACACCTGTTTGTTTCACTATGCGATCTACCCCTTATGCTGGCCCAAGAGTTAGCCCCAAGAAAAGGTTTATTGAGGACATTTATGCTCGCACTCTTCCTTTGCTTCAAAAGATATTTGTTCCACCACAAATAGTAGAAGAAATGTGTAACAGTCCAGCCCACACCACGAGAAATTATTCGTTTTGCAGGCCCACGGCCCACTCACGGTTTTGCCCACCACAAATAATGGGCTGTGGGTCTGCAAAGCGGACAATTTCTCGTGGTGTGTGCCGGGCTGTTACATGTGGAGACTTCGACAATTGCTTTTGGAAAAAATTCTCAAGTGATAACATGGAGCTATCAACGCTAGTCAGTTGATAGATCTTATCAAAGAAGCTGTCAAAGACCAAGTCGATAGCATCACTCAACTATCATATACATATGCCAAGCTATACTTTTAACCTTAACTGCAAGGATCGCCTATCTGAAACCTCTGCTCTAGATATGTACATTCAAGGCATGCATTAGGGGTCGCACTACATTCTTCAATGTATCAAGCCTAAAACCTTTGAAGAGTTGGCTACTCGAGCATATGATATGGAGCTGATCATTACTACTACTAGAGGTCAAGGATTGCTTGTGGAAGACCCATATAAAGGAAATGAAAAGCAATATACATGCAAAGGGGGTAACCTTTCTACAAAAATGAAAACCAACTAGTCTATGGTGGTGAATACCTTTCCTTTTAAAATTTCCACCAAGCTTGAGAAGAAAAGGGAGGCAAAGACCACTGTTACTCGAGGCCAAGGTGTAAAGAAGACTACCTTGAAAGAAAGGCAAGAAAGGGAATACCCTTTTATCGATGGTGATATTCCTAAGATGTTGGATGACTTGCTTGAAATTGATCTCATTTAACTTCCTGAAATGAAGCACCCTGAAGAGGCTGATTGTGTGAATGATCCAAATTATTGTAAGTATCATAAATTGATTAGCCATCTTGTTCAAAAGTATTTTGTTATGAAAGATAAGATTATCCAATTACATGAGGATGGAGATGTTGTATTTGATGAAAAAATTGCAACCTCTAATATGACCACAATAATGAGTGCAAGTCCTTATACTGCCATTTTAAAGTTTGGTTCTTTTGAACCTATAGAGATTGCAATACATCATTTTTCTAGCAAGATTATGAGTTAACCTATGCAAGCTGCAGTATAAAATGATAACTTAATTGGAGGGTATCAAGCCTAAGGACATGAAAATTGAAGATCACTCTGATGAAGGGTGGACTCTTGTCACTCGATAAAGGGGAAGAAAGAATAAGACACTATCACAAATTATCATGATAACTTAATTGGGGGGTATCAAGCCTAACAACATGAAAATTGAAGATCACTCTAATGAATGGTGGACTCTTGTCACTTGATAAAGGGGAAGAAAGAATAAGACACTATCACAAAAGGCTGCTCCGAAAAGTGATAAAGAAATCACATTAAATCCAAAAAGAAGAGGAGTTTGAGCAAAAGTCTATGGTATATATCACCTTAAAAGGGTTCTTTCCAAAAGGACTTATAAAGTCAAATAATGTAATTTTTTTCATGTTATAATGTTGATAAAGATGGGTTGCATATCGGACCTATCAATGGAAAATTCTTGAAGAAATACTATGCGTAAGGCTCAGCAATGCTCTTAACCCGTATGAGCTCAAACTATGAATGACCCTCCCTAAAAAAAAAAAAACCTCCCACCTAAACTACGTTTTGACTTGATCTTTCATAAGAAAGTACATAGGTAGCTTAGATTATTTCAAATCCAGTCACATAAAAAAAAGTTAAGTTTGGTTGATATTTCATTTCAATAGAGTAATTAATAAAGCAATATGCATTCATAAGAACAAAAAGACATAGAATGAAACAAACTTATTTTTTTCTTATTGAATGCTCAAAGAGTTGTCTTATTGCATAGAGATGAAAAAAAAATAACATGAGAAAAGAAAAAAAAAAGATAGTCTAAGGTTTTCATTTGAGATTCTTCACTTCATCAAAATCAAACTTAAGTAAGCCCTGAAGTTCTTACAGCATCACCATGCATGCGAGTTTTCTCAACAATAGAAATCTCAACTCCAATCTTGCTAACACATCTTCAACTCATTTAATAGCATTTGATACGTATGTAGCTTCACCAAAAAATAAAGAAAATGATGTCACCATTGATGACGCGATATTTCAATAGTTAAAGGTCGTCAAATGAGGGTTTAGTTATATGAAGTGAAGACTACAACAATGTAACCCTTGAAGAGGTAATGCTACCAAGTTTAAAGTTATAGATGTCTCGTAATGTTTCCAAACTCCAGGATGACAAGTGAGGAAGACCATTGGAAAAAGACCATGAAGAAGTAGAGTTGCTAGTAGTAGAAAGGTAGACTACATGTATGGTGTCTTCCTCCTCGTTTGAAGTTTTGTTGTCCAAAATTACAAAATTTATTGATGTAAAGCATGTAATTTTCTTAAAGTACACCATTTTGAGGAATAAGATGGAAGTTGATATCTAAAACACAAATTTGAAGATAAACATTGGAGTCACAATATGAAAAAAATTGTAGACATTGACATGTTGCACTTCAAAGTTTGTAGTCTCAATAATTGTCAAAAGCTTACAAGAAAATTGATAAAAAGAAAAAACAACAAAAAAAAGTTAAGGAAGAAAAGGAAGAGCAAAGGAAATATGAAAGACGCTTACAAAATTGAGTTACAAATTTAAGTTGTTGTCTCCTTAGTAAATGGGCATCAAATTCACCTTATGGAATTTTCTCCTGACAAGAGTTAGAAGTAGTTGAATGAAGATCAATGGTGAATGGGAATTGGTTATATAGAGATGTATTCTCCTACTTATTAAAAGAAAATTTTCTAAAAAGGACACTTTCTAGTTCTAATTAGAAAAGAAAATGAAAAGTTTCTTGAAAAAAGACATAAATTCCTAGTACATGAATAAAATTAGTCTCATGAATTAGAAGTTTTGTTTCATTTAAACTTGGAAGAGTATTGCAAAAGAGGCATAAAATCCAAAATCTTTCACAAACTACTCGGCTAATTGAAAGGGAAAATTTTCATTCGGTCTCCACAGTTATAAGATTTACAAAGGTATTCTTTTTTGCTCAGTTGGTAAATCAACAAAAGTGAAATGTAATTAGAAACAAATGGTCAACTCTTTATGCATTGTGAAAAATAGAAAAGATTTACTATGAGTTTTGAAAAGCATAGCCCAACATTTAAATTATTAAAAGTACTTATGTATTTTTAATGATTTAAATTAAAATTATCTAAATATGATGACAGAATAAAATCTTGAAACATGATTGCTTAAAAAAAAAATGCAAACAAGTCTTGCGGAGGCATTTGTATATATAAAAATTTTAGAAGTCCATAAATAAATTGAACTTATATTTTATTTAGTAATTAATTTAATTATTAAAAAAATCAAATCAAATATTTTCATATATCAAAAATGAATAAATATATATTTTAAATAATTTAAGTATCCATAAATACATTTGACTAAATAAAAGAATACAATATTGTATTTTGTAGTTTAAATAACCATAAATACATTATCCCAAACTCTCCTAAAAATTGAGAAGCTTCATTCTTCTTTGAAAAAAAATAGAAAAATTCAAGTCTCAAACCGCCGGGACTCTATAATCAAAATATCAAAGTAAAACTCTGCAAAATTCTTTCAAAGCATTAAGACTATTTCAAACCAAAGTATCAAGACTTCTACATCTTTAAATCGAGATTGTTCAAGTTTTCGATTCTTCAAACGGTGTTTTCATTCGTTGTGGATTCAAACCTTTTTCTTCATCAAAATCGAATGATAAATCTTCTACGAATTCGAAATCAAGCTTTGACAAGAAATTTGTATATATTGTGACATACCAACAAGATGATATATCATTTTGTTTGACTGAAATTTTAATTTAGATACCAAATTACAATATTTATAAAAATATAAACACTAAGTTACAACAAATTAAAATTTTAACAATATTTTATAACTAAATGATAAATTTTAGTACTAATAATATTTTTAACCCGATCGAGATACTGATATTACAATTTGAATGTTTTTGTGGGAACCAGCTAAGGATGGGTAATGGGCTGTAATCATGTTAGAAAAACTTGGCTCAGCTCCACTCTGAATTAGTGAATTTCATGTTTTGATATATGGGCTGCCCCTCTTGGTTTTCAAACCAAGTTGAGAAATTGCACAAAATCAAAATACCATAAATGTGTCTCCTAAAACTTATTTTACGCCATAGCAAAAGATGTACAACTGACTTCATTTTAGGCGTGTGCTCAATATTTACCACCCATTATATTTCGTAATAAACAAAAAAATTGATTTAGTCCATTAATCATCTAAACCCATAAAAAAATGTTTTTTTTGACGGAAAAAAATTTATTGATACTTAGATCTCTTTTTTAACCAATCTGTCAATCAATCATTCCTTGTTATGTTTAATATCAAAATGAATTACTTAATCAAAATATATACCATAAAATATTCATATTCCTCCTCTCAATTTTCAGTTTCGTCTTATTTTAAATTTTCTTTTTTGCATTAATGCTTAAGTTGGTAAAAATGATAAATAAATTATTAGTATAATGAAATAATCACTATTATCTTTTCCATTAATGCATAAGTTGGAAAAAAAGGATTAATTTTTTTTATATAAACTTATTTAAATTATTTCCATTAATGGTGTCATATTTGCTTATATATATAATTTTTTATTTTAAAATTATTTAAATATTATAAAATTACACATTATATGTAAGGCATAAGTATGGTACATGCATGATATATATATATATATATATATATATATATAAATTTTATTATATAATTTTTCTATGCAGTTTATGAATTTTAAAAAAAATCTGAAATTATATATTTAAAATAACAAAAAATTTATCAAACAAAATATTTTATTTTATATATCTAGCTTATATGAAGGTTATATTTATGTTATATGCATAAGTGAATAAATGTTTTACAGTTTCAAAAATCAGAATTAATAAAATGGGAAAAATCATGTGTTCTTCAATAACATTCAAATTTAAAATAAAAAATAAAAATTTTATGTGAATTATATGTTTTTTTTATTTTTATTTTTCATTTATTGATGGAGATTAAAAATAATAAAACCTATCATTGCCATTAAAAAACTGTACAAAATTTATATGTAAAATATATATAGGTTATATCCAATAAGATCTTATTTTTCAAAAACTATCAACAATATTTCCGATCAAAACGAAGAGAGAGAGAAAAAAAAATGAATCAACAAAAAATGACTAAGAGAAATTGAATCCAATCAAAAGAAAGAAGCGAAGAGAGAGGAAAGCAAAAGAGGATGGATTTGTTGATTTGAAACGTTGCATGAGGAAGCAAACTGACCAATTAGAGATAGAGAAAAAGGAGAGAAATAATATTTAAACTACAGAACTTATAACGTCACTGGAAATCAGTTTAAATAAGGGTATCACTTTTGGTCTTTTGAAAAGTAAATTCAGTTTTAGATTAGAAATCTTAAACTTGAAGCGTTGGTCAGCCTGGAATAGTATAGCGTTGGTCAGCCGTTGTAAGATCAAGATTGCAATAGGTGGTTCCGATACACTAGGTGGTCCCGTGATTGTTTAAAAAATCTAAAATAAACAAAAATTTAATTGAAGTTAGCAACATTAAATTTAATTAATGGACAAATTAGCTAGGATATTATCGATTAAAGAACCTAAAATAGGTCAAACTAGTAACTCTAGTACCTTAGATGATTTAAATCATATTAATTCAATAGAAATTAATATAGCAGATATTGAAAACCAATTAGTAGATTGGACAATACCTAAACAGGATATTAAAACAATTTATAAAATCGGATCATTTGAATTTATGCAAGACTATTCAATAAAAATTACTGAACAAACTATAGCGTTAAATGAAGATTTAGAAACAATTCAGTTATTATCAGAACATGCTATAAAAGAACATAAAAAGAAATATAAATTTATTCATTTAGGATTGATTCAAATTGCTATAAAACCTTTATTCAGATTAGGTTTAGATATTCCAGTACTTATGTGCCTCAGAGATGCAAGCCATACTAGCTTTTCAAATTCTCTTTTAGCAATGGCCGAAACAAATTTAGCAAACGGCCCTGTATATTTTAATTGCTATCCAAATTTTTCTTTAAGTTTATATGATCCTAATATCTTAGATACTCTAAGCTTAACAGTTAAAACAAAAAATTTAGATTTTAAACAAAATACTAGAGCAATAGCTATAATATATCGCCTTTATTATAAAGTAATGTCTACTACCTTAAATCACAGAGCTAGAAATAGCTTATTAAAAGATGAAACTTTAATTTTTGAAGGAAATAGAATACATTATAATATTCAGATACCTAAAAGACTAAAATGGAATGAAATTACTAGATCAGGAACATGAGAATTAAAAGAGATTTTAGAACCACAAAGGATATATAGAAATAATCAAACTTCTAGTATAATCGAAAGAAATGATGGATCTGTAAAAATATCTTTTTTACCGGAACAATCATTTTCATCAAAAGTGTTAATTTATTCAAATAATATACCCTCTACTAATTCAATACCAAGAAATATACCAGACAAAAATCTAAAATTAAAAGATGTAGACTTTAGTGAAACGATACCAAAACCTATGTATACTCCAGATAATAAATCAGATGATTCGTTATCCCCTACCAGATCTTAAATGAGAATTTTTTTTCAAATACTTTAAATTATGAAAAAGTTTGTAATAGATAAAGAGTTTTTAAGAAAAAATTTACACGCAGAACATATTAAGCTAAAACGAATTTGGTATTTTAATACTTTTTCAAAAGAGGATTTAGAAAATTTTAAAATACAATGGTATAAACATATGAATAACTTACGAACAAATATACCTTTGTTTGATTGGTTCAAAATTTATTGTAAATATTATAATATTATAATATAAACTATCCATTCTCAACTATAAATGTTCATTCAAAAGTAGCTCGATTATGGACCACTACTAATAATGAAACTATTGTAGGAGTCCATCAACCATTAGACAAAATAATATTTAGTCATGATAATAATAATTATATGGCCATGCCATTAAAAAATGTAGATTTAACATCTAAAAAAGAATCTGTATTAGAAGAAATTAAATATCTACAATTACAAGAAAATTATTCAAATAAAACATTATCAACAATTGCACAGCAATTAGATAAAGTAGAATCTTTAGTACAACCTGAGGTACAGAACCCTTGAACAATTGAACTATTACTAGAAAAATCTTTATTCAAATCTTTTGAATTTACTCCTAATACAGAAATAAAATTAGGTCAACAGTAAACGTTATTAAAACGAATAGAAAATCAATTAAAACAATTAGAAATTTCTAAAACCCCTATTATAATCAAAGATATTGGCACCTCTAAAGATAAATCAATAGCAGTTATAATAGAAACTACTAATACAGACGATGACATAGAAAATATTGAAGAGCAATTTCACGAGAAACTAAATATTAATAAAATACATTTCAGAAGTTCTTCTAGAACACATACCACTGAAACAAAAAATTATTATCCAAGACCAACCCCACCAGATACTCAATTAGAAGAAAGAACCCAATCTGTTCAATCTAGATATGATGGTACCTCCATCTGTGAATGAAATTTAGATGGTCTGGCTGAATATCAGATTTTAAACTTATTACAAGAAATGTCTATGGCAGCCAGTGCTTATCGCGCTAATAATAATGATGACCGTACAATTGCCCAGATGATCATTTCCGGGTTCACTGGTCAATTAAAGGGGTGGTGGAATTACTATATGACCACCGTCAACAAAGATCTTATATACAATGCTATCAAAACTATAATTAAAACCGAAAATAATGTTCAAGTACAAATAGAAATAAATGATACAATAAATACTTTAATCTATACAATAATGAAATGTTTTGTAGGAGATCCTATTCAATACCAAGAAAGAAATTCAGAAATTTTATTAAACCTAACTTGTCCAAAACTACAGGATTTTAGATAGTATAAAGATATATTTTTAACAAAAGTATATACGAGACCTGATTGTTATAATGATTATTGGAAAAAAAGATTTATAGCAGGATTACCTAAATTGTTTGCAGAAAGAGTACGTACTAAATTAAGAAATGAATATAATGGTATTATACCATATGACACCTTAACTTATGGAAATATAATAAATTATATAAATAATGAGGGATTAGCTATATGTTCATATTTAAAATTAAAAGCAAAATTAAAAAGAGATTCAACTTCTACTAAGAAAGAATTATGAAATTTTTGTCAACAATATAGTTATGAAACAATTATAGCCCCATCTACTAAATCCAAGAAATATAGAAAGTAATTGGTTGAATTCTTTCAATAATTAAAATGTAACACAAGATTTCAAATTATTTGTCAATTTTCCTCTCAAGCAAAATATAATTATCCTGAAAATTAAATCGAAAATCCTGGACAACAAAACAATATTTAGAACGCATGTATCAATTCTAGAACAATAGCCAAACAAATTTTTGAGAGTCAAGAGTGAAAATACACATTAAAATGCCCAAATTAATAGTGATTTGAACAAAAAACACATAAGCGGCGAACTAAAATTAAAAACAATGATTAACACTAATCAGTAATATAAAATTAAAAAATATATATTTATGTAATAAAATTATAGTAAAAATGTGATTGGAATCCAAGTACAAAATTAGTGTAAAGAAAATCGAGAATTCATGTTGATAATAATAAAGAAAAAAATAGGAATCTAATAAATTTAAATATAGGACAAAAAAAATATTTAAGTAATTTAATTATTCCACCAATTTATCATATACTTTAATCTTCGTACTAAATATGAAATTAAAAATTTGAATTAATTAATACTAAAATTAAATTATTTCTACCAAATAAGAGCTAACTTAACTATTTTTATAGCTTAACTAATCTTAATATTAATATTAATCCTATATAGCTTAATTAATACTTGAACAAAACAGAGAGTAACATCTTGTGTTTGTACTTTATATTGACATATTTTTTCCTTTTCTCAACTCAACAATATACAAACGATTTTTTAGATCAACGAGTCAACAATATATGGAGTTGAATATTTTATTTTTTTTAACACAATTATTTGTACAACCGCCGGCAGCACTTGTTTCCACATCACTTAACATAATTATATGATTATCCATGTCATTCTCTTTTAGAGTACAGTCGGTTTGGAAACGAGAATCGAATTGAATAATATTTAGGATCAAATTTAATTTAATTAAAATATGTTAATTTAATTTAATGAATTTTATTAAATAATTAATTAACTTTATATAAATTATAATTATTATCATTATATTTTTTATATTATAAGTTAAAACCAAATATCATAACTTTATTATTTATGATAAAATTAAATATATTATCTTAATTTTATCAAATATAATATATAAGTTATAATTAAATAATATAATTATAAATTACTATAAATTAAGATAAAATAGCATGTATTATAATAAACTGATATAATCATTACTTTATCAATTATTGTAATTATCATAAATTAAATTTAATTATCATAATCTTATGAATTATTATAAATTGAAATCAATTATTACATCATTATAAATTATTATAAATTAAAATTAATTATTTAACTTTATTAATTACTCCAAATTAAAATTAGCTAACATAAATTAAAATAAAGTTTTATTGTTCATGACTTTTTCCTACCATAAATGAAAATAAAATATTTTAAACTCATTTTTGGTCCATTTTGCCCTATATCCAATTTGTAAAACTTACATGGAGCCTCCTAATGCTGACATGATAAGAAAAAATATTTAATTTGGTCAATATTGTTATGTCAGCTGCTATGGATTATATGTTCAGTTTTACAATTGAACATATGATAAAATGGATAAAAAATGGTGTTCAATGACTAAATTAGCAAAAAATCGCTATGAGAGACTAAATAATGCAAACAAATATCTTCATACGATTAAATATAACTTAAGCCTTTTTTTTTTCTTCATCATCTTATTTTCCACTACTGTTATAATAAATCCCCTCAACTTTGTTTACAAATTTAGTTGTACTTCATCTATCATATATCAAATTTCGATCCATATCTAATCATATAAAGAAAAAAATTTAGAACAAAATTCATTGTTTCTAATCATGGTAAACGTTAGTTTTTTGTGTTTTTATTGCTTCAGCATAATTCATCCGTAATCATCAAATTTCACTAGCGAATATATATTTACTTTCTGATTCCAAAAAAAATCCGGCAGCATTTTCTTAATGAGTAAATTTTAAAGGAGTATATAAGCTTAATAAAATAAAATAAAAATTATCAATAGAAGTTTCGGCCTATCATGTATAAAAGGAATACTTTTTTATTAAACATTCAAAATACATATACAAAGCATTTGTAAAAACCAACTTTAACATTAATATCCAATCTAACCTATATTAATTTCAATTTTGGTTCACTTTGATTTCTCTAGGCTTTAACCTATAATTACATTAATATCTAAACTAACCTAGAAGTACATTAAAAATACACTTCTATTTCTCTATGCTTTATAAATTTCTCTTGATCTATGTTGAGTTATGACTTCTATTTCTCTAGGCTTTCTAATTGTTTATTATTATTATTATTATTATTGCAAATATAATTTAACTCGTCAAAATTAATTTTATGACCACAATAATCTATAATTTTAATTTTATAGCTAATGAGTCCAATCTTTTCAAAATTAAATGAAATTAAACTTATTATATATGATTAATTTAGCTCAAAATTAGTTAAGTATCCTTTAGATTTAACTTCTATATGTTTCAATCTACACAAAAATTTTAGGTCCAATGTTATCTTCTTTCAATTCCAATTAAATATCTAGCTTACTCATCTATTAAATTAATCTTAATTTTACTTAGAAATTTTATCAAACACCTTGAAGGCAATAGTACTAACTATTGAAATCATATTTCATCACTAACTTATCTAAGATACATAACTTATTCAATTTGTCCCTACAAAACTCATGCAAATTAATTTCAATTTCATACAACGAAGTTTACCATTCACTTTCTTTGAAAAATTTCATACTAAATCTAAACAAATAACACTCATTTTACCATTTAGTTCCTTCTAAAATTTCCATACGAAATCTAAATAAATAACACTCATTTTACTATTCACTTTATTCTCTAAATTTCCATACTAAATTTGCCTTCCAAACAAATAATACTCATATTACCATTCACTTTCTTTACAAATAACAAATTTTCATACTATACATTTTCCATTCACTTCCTTTTCAAATTTGCATACTAAATCCAAACAAATAACACCTATTTTTATTTAACACATTTTATAATCAAACTAGCTACTTCATTCATGCATGTCTCACTATTAATTAATTTAACTAAAAAAAATAACTTGGACAACGGTGGTGACAATGGCATGAAATGAGATGAAGAATGGGATGTCAGCGACATGAACGAATGGAGGTATGAGAATGCAAGGTCGTTAGTGTGAGAATAAAAGGACCTACCGGCAAATTTTGGTGCTAGCAAATGGAAGGAGCTCTCAAAGACCCAACATGGTCATTGAAGATGTTATCACTGATGGGTTTTGAACATGTATCACATACATATTACGCAGCGAAAAATAAAATTTTTCAAAACCTGAATCAAATGATTATACTTATGCCAATTAAAATTAATTTAACCATGAAAAATTTAGAAATTATATCTTTTATAATTTTATAATTTTTCTTCAACTTCTCACCTTGTTGGGTTGTAGCAAACCACAACAATCCAATCTTAGATTGTCTCTAACAATATCCATGCGAAGACGAGAGGATGAAACTACTAGAAAAATGGTTTGAACATACTTTAAAGTGCTAACAATGATGTATGTTCATTTGAAAGGAAAAATTAAATTCGTTGATTTTTCTTGTTATCTTCAAAAAAATTTATCTTTCCAAAAATTTTTCTTTGACTATTTTCTGTCTTTTGGGGTCTTTTAGATAAAAATAAAAAAATAAAAAAACTATATCAAAATTGAAGAGAGGAGAAAATGAAGGGTTATGAAGTCAAGTGGCCAAAATTGGCCAATTTAAAGAGTTATGCGAGCTGGCACGCAATAGCCCGCTTGGGCCAGCTGGCCCATATACTCCCCCGAGTAATTTTTTCCTGCGATATTATCGCTATCCGATTCAAAATAATTCTCTCAAATTTTAGATCACATCCAAAGTCATTTTACTCATTTTTTACATCTCTAATGCGTGTGACCTATTAGGTTTCCGGTTATGTTGGCCACTTAAATTATCAAATAATTTAAGCAAGTTATGAGCTGTATCTAGCAACACATTATGACCCTCAATTGACTAGAAAATTAGCGGTTTGACTACGAACATTTCCATAGACAATAATATATGCAATTTGTCCTTTCACCATCCTATACCCCACTCGATTCAGAGCATGAACTATGTGTCAGCTCTCGCTAGACTGACTACGTCACATCTAGCCCAAGTGATGTTAGATCTTCCCCTTAAGACTCATTACTCTATTAAACATGTCACTGAAGACTATTTTTAGGATGTTTCCACTATGACTAGAGATTTCTGAGTAATGATCCCGACAAGAGGTCGTGGGTTTACTCTCCCTCTATTAGGAGCGATAACTCCTCTGTTGGCTATCCAATTACCTTCGAATATCTCAAGTTGTACACAATCACCACCCTACGAGCGACATCTAGAAGGCAACAAAAAATGGAGTCAAAGCACAGAATCGGTATCCAAGATATCCTTGAGTACCTCAAGTCTAAGGATGCTTGCCTCATTGCTATGATGAGACTATCATTGATTTTTGAATAGATAATCCATATGATCGTCTAGGAGTAGGTCATCCAATGTGCTCGACTTCTCTTAGTAAGTATCCACATGTTAACTTTGAACATCTCATATTTACAGCTTATGAGGTCTACTGCTTGATCCAATCAAAGAGTATAACATATGCTAGTTTATCCAAATCAACAATATTCTATCTTATTAATCCTATGAATAAGAATAATTTAAATACTAACATAATTACATATAATAGGAATCTTATTATCATGATCCCATCATGATTTCCTTCATGCTATATTTCATATAATATACTTTCATTAATCAGTTTAAGATCTATATCAATTCATATGCAAATGAATACTAATCTAATGAAAAAATGTCTTTATGAATATGTACACTAAGTACCTGAGGTGATTGCCTTTTGAGCACATCTCTAACAGTCATATGGGGTGGTGGTGAAATGGTTGGGTTTTGCGCTAATGCTGCAAGCAAAGGAGAATGAGCGGAGGAGAGGATGCAACTTTGTTAGGAAAAGAATAAGTATTTGGAGAAGAGAATAAGAGGGTTGCATGTTGGTTAGGATTTTAAAAGACTCATGATGCATTTGTTTGGTTCCAAATAGATGCATCTAAACTCATTAGATGCATTTGTTTGTACCTAAACAAATGCATTAGATGAAAAGAAAATGGTATTGTTTTTATCTTATTTGTTGTGGCATTTTAATGAGCAGATGCGCTTGTTTAAGTTGAACTAAACGCATCTGAGACTACTCAAATGAGTCTCGGATGCATCTATTAGTCAAAACAAACACATCTAGATGCGCTTATTTTGGCTAATAGATGAGTCCTCAAATGTATATGTTTTGCTATAAACAAAATCATATGATTAATAGGTTAGAAATTTTTTTTATAAAAATGTTACGGCGTCAATCTTATGTGTTTGTTTTTTACAAAACAAATACATCTAACCTTTGCATAATATATTTTTTGTACTAGTGATTTGTCACGAGCGAATTTATTTTCTAATACTTGTTGACAGCCTTTAAGAGCACTTATAGGTTATTTTTGATTCATGAAACAAAGAATGAATAGAATTGTTAATCCATGAGATTTTGTATTCCTTAATTTGGTTCAATTTGAAAATATGAAATTTTAATTCCATACAATTGTAATTCGACAATGTTATAGATTACAAATTTTTTTCAGAATCAAAATCAAAGTGTATGAATTCTTTACCATTTTGAATTGAAAATTTCCATTGCTACCCCTCATTCTTCTTTATCGTGTTCAACATGGATTTTCAATTAATCTTGTAGGATAAGTTATCACGGATAACATAGCTATTATTACTACTAATACTACTACTACTATTGATGCTTTTTTTATTATGATGATAAAAATAATGTGTTTGAAATTGAAATTAGATTTTATTTGGTATATATGTTTGTATTTTTTTATTTTTTAAGATTAATCGACACATTTTAAAATATTTTTTAAAAATTATTTATTATGCATTTAAATTATTTTAAAATAATAAAATATACTTGCTAATTTTTTATATATTATATGTTTAACTTTTAACTAAAACATGCTAAAATTGTATGACAATTTAATTTTGATACTAATAATGAAATTCATTATAAGGGTATTAAAGTCATTTACATTTAATTTTACTTATAAGAAATTCTAGGTCATAAATCAAATTGTAGAACAGTAATAACTATTCCATTGATTATCAATTTCATTCCTTAAAAATAATTACTCTATTCCTTACGAATTGTATTAGGCTAACTAAACATAACCACAGATAATTTATGTCACTAAGTCTAAAAATGCTCCAAGATGTCAAGATCTAAAAAGCTTTATGAGACGTGTAGAAGATGTTGGACTTCTACAACTTCCAATTCCCCTAGAGACCACACACAAGAATCCTTAAAATTGAGAGAGGGTAATTCACATGTATGTATATTTTTGTGTTTAAAAGGATATTTGGATGATTTCAAATATTCAACTTTTTCAATCAATACAACTTAATCATTTGACTAAAAAAAAAGTTGCATTGATTGAAATCATATGAATTAATTTGTTTATTGTCAGTTGCTTCTTTATGAATATTTCTTATTACACTGATAAAATTGATTCAGCTGCTTTAAATTTGAAATCAACTAAGATCAAGTCAAATCCAATAAATTAGGATATGTTTTGAATTTATGCTATTTTGTAAGAAGATTTTGTTTATTTTATTTTTATAATTTTATGATTTGATTTAGTAGTTTTTTTTTAAGAAGCATATGAAATTCATTAATTTAAGCAATAAGAATATCAACAAATAGAAGAGGTTTGACAAAGTTAGAGCCTCTTCCTAATATGTATTACAATCAAAGTGATGAGATGTTTTTGCTAAAGCATTAGCTACTCCATTGGCTATTCTTCTATAAAAACTGATAGCACAATTCTTAATAGCACCTGCTATATTAAGGCTATCTTTGTTTAAGCAACCAAGCTCACTTTTGTCCTTTACCACCTTATGAAAATTGTCAACGATGGCCTTTGCATCCATTTCACTTCTCAACTGCAATTGTTTAGTCCAACTCAGGCCTCTTTAAGACCAAAGGCTTCTGCCAAAGTCAAATTCTAATTGTCTGTTATATGATAAGTTCTGCAGTGTCTAGCATAGTCTAAAGAGTCTCAAATAACCATACCTAACTCCACCAAGTCAGATCTAGAGATCAGAGCTAGATCTACATTTAATTTAAGAAAACCTTCAAGAGAATAGGACCACGTCATCGAGTTATGGTTGGAAGAAGAATTATTCAGATTACTTTGAACAATATTTGCATCTTGGTACTAAGAGAGGAAATCCTTACAATTGGCCATATAGACAGCTGGAGAAAGCTGTTTGCCTTGCTAAAAAAAAATGTTTCTCATATTCCAAATACCTTAGAGACCATGCAGATCAATTCCATTTTTGTAGGATCATTAATTTCCAACATATTTACTAACCAGTTAATGAAATCCTCCAGATGAACATCTATCATCTCTACACTCATTGCGTTTCAGGCCTGAATAGCATAATGGCAATCAACAAAAATATGACTTATGTGATCTCCAATTTCCCCAAATAAGACACAACTATTAGACATAGTCATACCTCTAAGAAAGAGTCATTCCCTTATTGGAAGAAAACCCTATAAAACTTCCAAGTAAAAAATTTCAACTTAGGAGGAAGATTTAGATTCCATAGCTGTCTCCAATTAGAAGTTGCCAAACAAGAACCTCTAAAGCGATTATTAAAGGCCATTTGATACCTTAATTTAACTTTGTAAACACCTCTTTTATCAAAATGCCAAATAATTTCATTTTGGAAATGGGGACTACCAGTAGGCATACTCAAAATACTTTTAACATTCCGATCTTCAAATACTTCATTAGCTCAAAATCTCACTCATAATTATTAGGGATGAATAGGTCCTGGACCACCCAATTATCTAAACCTTCTTTTATTGGTATAAAAGAGCTAAAATAATTGTCATTAATCATCCAAGGGTTTGTCCATATTTTAATGCCTATACATCTCCTATTCTCCACCTACATCCTTCCTCGAGCACAAATTTTGATTTCCATATGTTCTGCCACACAAGACTAGAATTTGCTTCCAGTTTAGCATATTTTTAGAAATTAAGTTTGACTAGAATTATTAAAATTTTTAGTATAAATATATAAGATGTTATGAATAAAATAATAAATGAAAATATGACAAGATTTTAACTTCAATCTTCTTCCCTTTTATTCTATTGTCAAAAAAAAAAAAACCCAACATACGCTGTATATGTTAATGTTTCAGTGGGTCGTATTCTTCCAAATGTAGTGGCTAGTTTATAAGAGGTTCCCTAAATTGCAAAGATATCGAAGACTTCACAAGACTCCCAAAGCTGATTTTGGAGCTAAATTACAGTTGTATGCTTTTTTTTTTTTGAATTAAGAAAATTGTTTTTGAATAAAAAAAATAGATAAATAGATATTTTCTAGTAGTATATTTAAAAAAATGGTTTATAAAAATTAAAAAAATTTAGTCAATTAAATTAAAAAATTATAAAACCTATTTTTTTATAGTCAATAGCAATTTTAAAAACTCTTTATGCAACAATTCTTGCTTCAAAAGTCTATCTATAAATGTTGACTCAACTTTTTTCTAGCTTCTCTTCCCTTCTACTCAATACAAATAGATTTTGAATAAAATGTCTTTGATGACAAAAAATTCAACTTTTAACCAATTATGTGTTGAAATTTTAAAAGAAATACCAGTAGATTTTGTTTGGGTTTATTTGATTGAATTTTTAAGTTTTAGAAAATTGTAGACAATGGGTTCAACATCTAATGTCTACAATATCATGTAAAAAAAAAATTGCAGACAATTCTTTTATTATTATTATTATTATTTTAATTGATTGAATACTTATATAGAGTTTTTTTTAGAAGATAAAATTGAATCATATACAATGTTATAATTGATGTTGATTTTACCCTTAAGGATGGTTGTTCGGGAGTAGCTTTTAGTTATTAGACAATCCAATTTTGGTTGGTTAGGAAGAAAATGTATATGTATCACTATTATCTTTGCCCATCACTACATCGTGTATGTATATACTACCTTAGCTTCTTCAATTCTTGAGGCAAATGCAAATAGTGATTTAATATTAAAGATTTTTTTTCCTATTGAGTTTCATGTTCTATTTCTTTATGTTTGTTAAGGAATTGAAATTGAAAATTAAGGAATCATTTTTTCATTTTTTCTAAAAAGAATAGAAATGAAGAATTAGATAGACAAATGTACAAAAAAAAAAAAAAAAAACAATGAACATAACATGCTAGTATCACTTGAAAATTTAAAGGTCTAAACAAGGGTTGATCTAGCATTTCTTCCTTTTTAGGTATAGTGTGTTATATTGGATGTTTGAATAGAAAATTCTATTCTATTTAACAAGAAAACTATTATAAATAAAATTTGATTTGAATAATTTACCTGTAATTGAATAATTTTATTTTATTTTTTGTTTGTGTAGAATCATTTCTTTTTAAAGTAACCTTTTAGAATAGTAAAGTCATAGCAATATCTTCCTTATTTTTAAAACATATTTTTTCTTGTGAAGAAAGTTTTTATTAGTCAGAAAAAACATATTTCATCCAACATAATAATTCAAGAAAACAACAAAAAGATTGTGTGATTCCAACTCATTTAGAAGGATATATTTGAGACAAAACATTATTATTCAGATTTCACTTTAATTATTAGTTTTTATCTTCAAACAGTTGTATAAAGAGGAAATTATAAGATTGAAGACAAAATGCAACCAAAGCAAAAACCTCCCTATAACCATAATTATCTTCTGTTCACAAAAGTTTCATTTGTAAATTTTTTATAGTTTTCTGAAGCTTTTCAAAGTAGTTTTCTTTTAGAACTTCAAGCATTGTAAGTTTTTAATATTTAATTAAAAAATCAGTTTAAGATTAAGTTTTTTCTTAATTATCATTTATTTTATATATTAAAACTATTTTTCCTACTTTAGAGCTTAAAAATTATAGTCAACCATGCATATTTATTGAAATCAATAAATGCTTAACGCAAAACAAATCATTAACATATTTATTTACCCTTTTCCTAGTTTTCTTGACATTGATAAGAAAAATAGACGTATGAATTCCCTTTTTTTCCCCACTTTTAATGAAATTTCATTATACTTTTTCAATCAAGTTATCTTTTAATAACAAAATTTTTATGGAAGTCTCACAAACTACAATACATTCAGGATTATTAAGGGTGTTAGCAATATGGTAGAATAATATTAATCCAATATAAAGTGGATAGTTAAAGAAAAAGTACAAGGAAACAATATGAGACATGTATTTCACATAGTATTTTTAAAATAAATTTGCCATCTACCCTAGGTATTTAGAATCAAATGACATTTGTCTTATAGGATACAACATATTAAAAGTAGAAGTTGAACATTATAACTTCGTCAACAACAAACTGAATTTATCTCACTCTATTATGTAAGAAGAAGGAAGAGGATATCTTAAAAATCTTAGGTATCTCTAAAATATGAAAATGTTCACCTATTTATACTTAGGGTGTAATCAAGTCAAGTCAAGCCAATTTAATACAGCGTCAAGCTTGAGTTCGATTAAAATACTCAAAGATTGAACTCGATCGAGCTTTTTTTTTCAATTTGATCGAAACTCGATTCGAAAGGTACTCGAACTACTCTAGCTTGACTCATTAAAGGTCGATTTAGCTAAAAATTTTAATTAGTATACTCGGCTAGACTCAACTTGAGTCAAAATTGACTTGAGTAAATTTGAATAAATTTAAACTTAATTGACAATAAATTATCCTTTAAAAAAGGTTTAACAAGCAAAATAATATCCACATTAAAAATACAACAACAAGAACATATATAAATAAACAGTATTTTGTCTCTTCTATAGTTTCCAATAATTTTAATAACACCAATTTCAAAATAATCACCCGCCTCCCACTTGAAAAAGAAAAAAGAAACAAAGCTATTAAATGGCCACTAAATTCGATCAAAGAATGATGGAATAAATGGGTAACAAAATGATTAATTCATAGGTCTACTAAATTGGTATTTTAACAAACAAGAGTTTTAAGAAATATAAATTTGCGCATGCATTCATGTTCCCAACCATACAGAGAATCAATTTATTTCCTTTGATTATATTCTTCTAAATAACATTTTTTATGCATTTAGAACTAAATCAAATAGCTAAAGGCCCAGAACCAGCATCAAACTATACAAATATAACATTCAAATATAAAATTATCTCAACTATTAATAGCTCTTGTTCACATTGCAACAATGAGACTTACAACTAAGACACTGATGCCTAACCCAGGAAGGTAGTATCTTGAGAGGAAACACCACTAGTTTGTAAGAAGATATTGACTACCGAATATCTGAAGTGGTGAATTTACTAATCATAGGTAACGAATAAAGAATGTCAAAGAAATAAATGCATGAAGATCGACCCAAAGGTCATAGAATATCTACTTTGACAATGCTTCGGGCTCTTTACATATCAACCTTCTCTACGGCTCCAAACCTACTTGCAGAAAACCCACACGCTAAGCTACTGAAAGCTTAGTGGTACATATATGCAATACAATTCTATTATACAATTATGGCATTAATAGTACATAACATTTTATAACATTTATGCGACTATAGTTGCATGTCCTTATATTGTTTATTACATGTGCATATGGTTATACATTATGAAATACATTACACTTTAGCTTATGAGCGTACCCGGTAGCGAAAGCAATATGAAAATCACACAATCATAAGATATAATCATTATGTATATAACTATGTCATGCTTATAAGATGTAATACATAAATCATAACATCTTTGATGATATTGCCCAATACTTTATACTTTAACTTTTTGGATATGGATCATGAATAGGAGCACTCATTAAAGCTTCAGCTACCCTATCCATAAATTGAGTAAAGTAAAGTGCGCTCACCGGAGCTTCAGCCAACTTGACTCTAATAACTATGCTAGCAATAAGGATCAAGTGCACTCCCTAGGAGCTTCAACCAACTTGTCTAACTAAGATTGTACTGATATAATAATTATGGTACCAAAGACTCTAAATGATATGTCATCTATCCTATAGGTAGTCCTAGTATAAGTAACTGTGCATTTATAATCTGTTTCATAACTGATCATCTGTTATCTTACTTTTGCTTCCATATGTATACAACATATAATTGGGCATGAATCACATACCTTCTTTCTTCCTTTGGGTTCTCCCATATCCATACAGTTAAAATAGTGTGATTAACATGTTATTTGTGCTTATTCAGCATATTAAGATGAATATACAAGCATGTCACAGTTAATGGAAGCATTTAAAATCATATTATAACATATTTCTATAGTCATGGGCATGACTCTTCAAAGCCACAACCGTGACTGGTGTTCTGATGGTGAACTTGGTTATGAACCTAGTTGGGAACACTTCTGTTTCATTTTGGGACTTAAGTCATGGGCACGACTATCCTAGTCACAAGCATGACTTTCTATTTTCAACATGAAAATCATCTTAACATAGCATTTACATCAACCCAAATTCACATACAAGGTTTCCATGGCGATCCAAGTGCCACCCTACCTAACAACACTTCACTTTATCATGCTAAAACATATCCTTCCATTGTAAAAGCTTATTCAACATATGGCATTCTAATTTCATAACATAAAGGTCATTTTTGTATTAACATGCTATTGCAACTTAAAGTTCCTATCTTATGCCATTCATAATACTTACACACACAATTCACAATTCATATTATTTTACTTATGCTATAAAACTCATGTCACTTAGAATTTACCATCCCATTTGATTATAATATCTCATTTGCATGGATCATTGATTCATCATCAAAGTCATTCAATTAACATGTCATATCTCAAACACATGCAAACATGCTACGAATTACGGTGCATATATGTATGGACCTGATATGGAGCTGTAAAATCATCCCTAACGTGCTTTCTCATGTATCGGTGGCATCACCACCATTACTTTCCTCACCTAGCATGAATTTAACAACATAAAACAACATTAATTCATGCCTAAAATAAGGTTCTATGAACACAACTCCCAAATATGTGATTTCTAAAACCCTAGGTGGAGACCTCTAATTTGCATTCTAATCAATTAAACCATAAGGAAGGATCCTAGAAGGTTAAAACTCATTAATTCTTACCTTGAATGAATGATATCGAAGTGGGAAATGGAGGTTTTCAGCCTCCCTTTTGCTGTTTGCCTTGAACTTTCCCTATTAAGCTTAAATCCTTGATTTTCTTGTTAAATTTGTGTTTAGGCTTGGTGTTTAATGTTTCTAACTCAAAGATCAAGGGAAAATGATGGAGAATTTACTTGAGTGGTCTCTAGTGACTAGAGAATGGGGGTTAGGGTTTGGGGTGTTATTTCCTTTATTATTCTATTAAAAAACCCAACTTTTACATAGTCAGGGGTGTCACGCCCGTGACTCTACGAGTCATGGCCGTTACACTAAAAAATGATGCCAAAATGCATCATTTCAATGGTCATGAACATTCACAGGTCTTCTTTTTCCTCACTTTTTACCTATTTTCATGTCCTAAAACCTTTGGTCACTTAAATGTCACCTAAGTAAATACAATCCATAGAACTCTAAGCCTTAACTAGTAGGCATTACATGTTTACACCCCTAATTTATACTAGAGGGATACGAGAGAAAAGATAAATATGATTTATTTTTAATTAATGAACTTTATTTAATTAGTTTATGTAGACACCTAATGAACATTAATTCATTCATATATATACTTAATGAACTAAATTAAACATTCATAGACTAAGATTAGACGATTCATTCATGAATCAACTTAGTTACACAGAAGCTTAAGAGTCACGTTTTGGAAATATTCCTACAACGTAACATTCCTATTGCATATACGATGAACTTCAATTTTCTAGTCAATTTTTATCTATTATCTCCCTTACCAAGGAACTTATTTTAAGTTTCAATTTCTTATTCATATATTTACCATTTTGAGTATATCAATAATACATATCAGGGTCCTATCCAAATATTTCTCTCAGTACAGCTCATAAATACAATTTTCCAACAATCCTTCACATGAATAAAAATTGGATGAAAAGTGAGACAAACGAAACCTTACTATGTGATAAACTTTGGCAATTGAAACATGCATAAGATAGGTAGGTCTTACCTTTTGAACTTTTCCTCTTGGAAGTATATTTATTTTACTCACTATTCAGTTGACATGACGTCATTGAACTATTCAACTACGTGAGTAACATACTCCACATAAAAATCTCTCTTGACACAATTTTATTCTCATTGTTATGTTCATTTTGGCCCTAAATATCTGCCTAGTTCTGTGAGATTTTAGACAATTGAATTCCATAGATTCTCCTTTGAAGCGACCCCACTTCACTCTTACATAGGTGATAACTTACTCATAAGTATCATTAAAAGCATAGCTTAACCTGACTTCAAAATATTACTGTTTTTCCCATATAGTGATCTTACCATATCTTTAAAATTAGGTTGTCTCTTTGAACCTAGATATTGGAATCTCTAGTTAACAAAGTTGGATTTTCCTTTGTATCGACTTCTTACAATCCTACGGGTTTAGTACCATTACTCTCGATGACTTATTAACTTACTCTTTATTTAACCTTTTACTTAGCAGATCTGTAATATTATCCTTTTGATTTCACATAATTAACTGCCTAATGATACTATGTCTACAACAAATATGTCTAGATTTATCATTAGACATATTACTCTGTGCTCTTCTAATTACAAATTGACTATCATAATGTATGCAAATTAGTGGCAGAGGACTTTCCCATTTTGGTATAAATTCTAGGAAATGGTATAGACATTCAGCTTCTTTAGCATATTTATCTAATGCAATAAACTTAGATTACATTATGGATCTAGCTATAACTATTTGTTTATAAGATTTCTAAGCCACAATTGCACCTGTTAGTATGAACACATATCCACTAGTAGATTTTGAATCTCTTACATTAGAAATCCAGTTTGCATCGCAAAATCCTTCTAGGATAGCCAGTATCTAGTATGACATAATCCATAATCACGAGTATACCTCAAATACCTAAGTACTCAAATAATTCCTTTCCAGTGATTAGATCCTAGATTACTCGTGTACCAACTCAGTTTGCTTACTGCATAAGCAATATCTGGTCTTATATAACTCTTCAGGTATATCAAACTGCCAATTACACATATATATTCCATTTGAGACATAGTCTCCTATATTCTTATTGTTAACCTTAGGGTGATTGATCTCTATTTTGATATTGATATTCAAACTAAGCCAAATAATTAAATTGATCATCCAAAAATGAAATGAGCATGTTCAAAAACAATTATGTCAAGTTTCAAGTCAATCTATCATATTCCAAAGATCTCTCCCCCTTTTTGATTTTACATTTTGATCTCTCCCCCATTTTGTTCATACATTTTGCTTATGTTTTAAATTTCTCCCCCTTTTTCAAGATCAAAAAGAATATAAGCAAGTATAGCATAAGATCAATCACATAGGGCATAAAGAGAGAGGATAAGAGAGAATGTTAAAATTTTAAACAACATGATACCAAAAGTTTGTAGTAAATATATAAAAAGGTCTTAAAACGCAAACAAGGATTTGAAAATAACAAATATTATCAATTTCTAACAAATGATATCAATTGTTGGTTGCACAAACACATATCAAAAGCATCAAGATAAATATATCATTTTAAAACATAAAATATGAGTTTAGAGGATGCTTATCGATATGAAGACTGTTCCATGATCTTGAGGCACTTTTTCATAGAGATTAAATTCTTCTCTTATGATCTCTTCTTTAAGTGGCTATGCTAAGATTGAGTTTAATAGGGTTGATCACTTGAGAGAAGACAATTTGTTGAGCTTGTGCCTTTGACCACTTATGGGCAACCTACAAAAAAATCAAACAATTTTCGGTATCCATTCAAATTTGGGTCTATGGGGTTAGCTCTAGAAGGTTCCCAATGAGCATTCCTTATAAAACAATGCTTGTTTATATGCCCAAATCTCATACAATAGTGGCATTGCTTAGACTTAAATATTTCTTGCCACTCTGCGTGGGGCCTGGGTTTCACAACATGAAAAGAATGTGAATGTGAGCAAGCACAATGTTGTATGGTGTGTGAAATCTTAGGTGCATGCCTCTTATTTAAAAAGGCATGGTTAGTCTTTTGAGGTTTTCCTCTTGGACCATGTGAGCTTTTACTACTCTTCTTTTAAGTAGTGGCTTTGGTGTGTGCCTTGTCTTTAGCTTTAGAGCCAATTACCTCAATGAATGAGGTTTGTGGTGTGCTAGCCTTAACAAATATTGAGCTAGGTGGAGATGATGATGTTGAAGCCCCATTGAAGCCCAAACGATGTCTCACTAGAGGAGGTCTTTGAGATACAATAAGTGTATCCAAATTTTCCTTCCCTTTATGAAATTTTGAAATTGAGTTTCTAAGATTTTCAACTTCATTTTTTAAAATATTATTTTCTTTAAGCAAAGAAGAGGTTGAAGGTTTTATTGAAAGATCATCCAATGATTTCCTAAGAGATTCATTAGATGTTTTAAGCTCTAAAACAATTTTTTGTAGATCATTAAAATTATTTTTCAAATCTAAATACTTGTTTTTATGAAAATACTTTTCTTTTTAAATTTCTCAATTTCAAGGTTCATAATTTCAATTAAAATATCATCATCATCATCATCAATGTTATTAAAGGATTGAGATATAGAACATACCTTATAGGAGTCCTTTTGTAACGCCATGAAGCAAGAGGAGGCAAATTCTTCTTCGCTTGAGGAGCTTTCATCACTTGAGGGCTCATGCCTTCTTTGCTTCATGTATGAACTCCTTTTGTGTGTTGAGTACTTAGAGAATTGATTGAAGTTATTGTCATACCTTTTCTTTTCCTTAAGCTTTAATCTTCTCATAAGGTTGACAATCTCTTCATCACTATCTTCTTCACTCCTTTCCTCTTAGCTAGAGCTTTCATCTTCATAATACTTTGAAGTTGAACTTTAAAAGCTAAAGCCTTCTTCTCCTTTTTAAGCTCTATCTCCTTGTCTTTTACCAAAGCCATCATGCGTGAGAAGCTTGCCAATGAGCACATCGGTGGACATTTTACTTAAATCATCATTGGCTTCCTTAATGGCGGTAACTCTTGACCCGTACTCCTTGATGGGAAAACTTCTCAAAATTTTGTTGTTGATGTCTTCAAGCTTAAGGTGCTTCCCAGCCTTTCTTAAATTATTGATGATAGCAAGGAGTCAATTGGTCATATCGGTAATAGACTCAAAGAATTTCATCTTGAAAAGCTCATATTCGGACATAAGCAATTGGATTCTCTTGGACTTCACTTGTATGGTTCCTTCATACTAATTCTCTAAGGTTTTCCAAATGCCATGAGCACTTTTACAATGCAACACTTTGAGACTATCTTCTTGAGGAATAGTGACAAGGAGAATTGCCATTGCTCTTTTGTTTCTTCCATTTGCCTTCTTTTAAGCATTGGACCAATCATCCCGAGAAATTTCTTCTTCTACACCTTCCACTTCCTTAGTTGGTGGCTTCCACTCCTTGTAGATAGTGTCCCACAAATCAATGGACTCACTATCCATAAAGAGCTCCATTTGAAACTTAATGATTGCAAACTTCACCTTTCACCATCTTGATCTTTTCTCTCGGACTTAAGCCTTGAATAAAGAGATAAGGCTCTAATACCAATTTTTGGAAAGATAGTGCACCAAGAAGGGGAGGTTGAATTGGTGGCAAATAAAAATTTTTGGTTTAATGGATTTCTTTGAATGTTTGAGCAATGTGCAAATAAAACTTAGCAAGTAAAGAAGCAAGAGAAAATTGCACACAAGGATTTATAGAGGTTCGGGTGTTAACAAACCCTAGTCCTCTCCCCAACCGCAATTGGAAGTTCTACTATCTCAACTTGAGATTACAAGAAGGTTTCCTAGCTAACTCACAACTAGAGAGTTTTCCTAACTTACCCACAACTAAGTGTTTTCTTAAGGCTCACACCAAACCCAAATCCCTTGTGTTTGAATGGCTCATACAACAACCAATTCATTGTGTTTTGAACAAGCTCACACATAATCCAAATAAGAGTTTTTCTCACTAAGATCACTCTTACAACCTATACCCAAGTGTTTAAGGTTAACACTTCAACCCTTCTTACAAAAGATATGAGAATTAAAATTATAAGAGATTTGGCACACTTAAAATTAAGCTCTTCTTGTCTAAGGCCTTTTGGAGGTCTATTTATAGTGTTTACCTTCCAATTAGCCATTACATGTGGTGTCAAAATTATTTCTAACATTCTAAAAAAGATTGACTAAAAACTGTCTGTCAGAGACAATTTTCCAGTCGGGAAACCATGTTTCCCGGTTGGAAAATTCTTATATATGTTGGAGCCTTACACGTGGCAGCCTTAAATTTGTCATTTTCTTCAACGGCTAGTTTCAGTCAAATGTCCTGATCGGGAAATTCATTTTCTCAGTCTGTACTCAAGTCCCGGTCAGGAATATTCTTGTCCCGGTCTACTTTTACTACTGGAATTTTGAAACATCAGAATGTAATATTTTTCCGGTCAGGACATATATTGTCCCGGTCTGTACTTGAGTCCCGGTCGGGAGTTATGCGTCCTTAGGAAATGTTTGATTTATTCAATAAGCAAATCAAATCCAATTAACTTGAAACTTTGTACACTATCAAAACAACATTGGATGAAGATATTAATAACATTTAATTTGATTGTCAAGATCAAAATAGAGATCAATCACCCTAAGGTTAACAATCTTTCCCTTTTTGATTTTGACAATCAAACAAAGCAAAATAATTAAATTGATTTGGGTGATTGATCTCTATTTTGATCTTGACAATCAAATTAAATATTACTAATGTCTTCATCAATGTTGTTTTGATAGTGTATAAAGTTTCAAGTTAATTGAATTTGATTTGCTTATTAAACAAATCAAATATTTCCTGGAGATGCATAACTCCCGACTTTGACTCAAGTACAGACCGGGACAATATATGTCCTGATCGGGAAAACATTACATTTTGATGTTTCAAAGTTCCAGTAGCAAAAGCAGACCAGGACAGGTATATTCCCGATCGGGACTTGAGTACAGATCGGGAAAATGAATTTTCCGATCGGGACATTTGACTGAAACTAGCCGTTGAAGAAAAGGACAAATCTAAAGCTGCCACGTGTAAGGCTCCAATGGATATATGAATTTCTCAACTGGGAAACATGGTTTCCCAACTGAAAAACTATCTCTAACAAACAGCTTTTAGTCAATCTTTTTTAGAATGTTAGAAATAGTTTTGGCACCATATGTAACGGTTAATTGGAAGGTAAACACTATAAATAGACCTCCAAAAGGCCTTAGATAAGAAGAGCTTAATTTTAAGTATGCCAAAACTCTTGCAATTTTAATTCTCATCTCTTTTGTAAGAAAAGTTATGTGAGCCATTTAAACACAAGGGATTTAGGTTAAGTGTGAGCCTTGAGAAAATACTTAGTTGTGGGTAAGCTAGGAAAACTCTCTAGTTGTGAGTTAGTTAGGAAACTCTCTTGTAATCTTAAGTTGAGATAGTAGAACTCTCAATTAAGGTTGGGGAGAGGACTAGGGTTTGTTAACACCCAAACCTCTATAAATCCTTATGTGCAATCTTTTCTTGCTCATTTACTTTCTAAGTTTTATTTGCATATTGCTCAAACATTCAAAGAAATTCATTAAACTGAAAATTTCTATTTGCCACCAATTCAACCCCCCCTTCTTGGTGCACCATCTTTCCAACACTTATATAGATGGAGGCATGAGTCTAATGGGGTTCTAGCACTACTGGTATCATCCTTATTGAATTTACCAAGTTTTATCCACATAATGCATTTGACTTAAAGTCAGTCCAAGTGATATTCTAGAAATTTTAATTTCCTAAATCACATCTGCTAGTCCTATTTCTTTCATGTTAAATCTTGAGTTTAACGTATCCTCGTTAGACTTGACTATCTTGTCATTACTACCACCAATTAGCGTGTCATTAACTTATATACACAATATGATATAATCATCACCAGTGTCTTTAATATAAACACATTTATTACACTTATTAATTTTAAGCTCCTTAGATAGTATTGCACTATCAAATTTCGAATGCCACTTTTTTGGCACTTGCTTTAATCTATATAGAGATTTAAACAATCTATAAACTTTCTTTTCTTATCTTCAGACAATAAATTTTTCAGGTTGTATCATGTGGATTTCTTTAAGATTACGCAATGCAATAATGACAATAGTCATTCTTATAGAATTTATTATAGTAACAAGAGAATATGTATCAAAATAATATATTCCTTTTGTCTGTAACCTTTAATCACTAGTTGAGCTTTGTATTTATCAATTGAACATCGCCTTCATCTTCCTTTTGAAGATCTACTGGATTCTAATAGTTTATATCCTAGAGATAAATCCACTAATTCCCAAATATAATTTTACATGGTGGAATCAACATCCTTTTTAATGGCTTTTTTCCAGGGAAGACCTTCTGAAGAGTTCACAGCCTTAGTGCAAGTTTAAGGTTCTTCCTCAAACATGTAGGTCAAAAAATCCAGTCCAAAAGATCTTTCTATCCTTGCTCTTTACTCTATCTGAGCTCTATCTAAGTTGACTCATCTTTAAAACCAAAATCTTCACCATGGACTTGATCTTCATTTTGACTATCTTTAGTAAGAATTTCAAAAGGTCATTTAGACAAATTTACAAAAAAAATATATGTTCAAAGAACAATGCATTTCTTAATTCTATTATCGTATTCTTATGCATATATGGAATCTCATATTTATACATAAGAAAACGATAAGTAATATTGTTATATGCATAGCCAATGAATATGCAATCAACTAATTTTGGACCTATTCATAAGGAGTTTTATCACTTTTACTATAGGGAACCTTTTTTAAAAGGTAACTAATCAACAATACAGCTTCCCTCTACATATTCTAAGGCAACCCAAAACTTTTCAACATTGCATTCATCATTTCTTTCAAGGTACGATTTTTTCTCTTAGCCATACCATTTGATTGAGGTGAATAAGGTGTCATGATCTCATGTATAATTCCATATTGTGCACAAAATTCTCCAAATGGTGTATCGTATTCATCATCACAGTCACTTTTCAATACCTTAATTTTCCTATTGAGTTGATTTTCAACCTCAATTTTATAGAGTTTAAATTTATCTATAGCCACATTTTTGCTTTTAAGCAAATACACATAACACTATTTTGTGCAAATATCAACAAATGAGATAAAATATTTTTTTCACTTCTTATTTTAACAAATTTCAAATCACATACATCATTGTAAATTCTATCAAATGGTTCAGTTTTTCTTTCAATCTTTTGGAAAGATGATCTGATAAGTTTTTCCTCAACACAAATTTCACTTTTTCTTTAAATTAATGTAGAAATCAAGTATGTGGTCCAAGTTAATTAGCATTCCCAAAGCATTATAATTAACATGTCCTATTGTACCATGTCATAAATCGAAAGACTCAAGTAAATAAACAGAAGAGATATTTCCATTAACTCGTTTACTAATAATTACATTAAGTTTGAGAAGTCCATCAAAAGCATACTCTCTGCCCACATACATTCCACTCTTAGACAAAATAATTTTCTCTAACTCAAAAACCATTTTAACCTATGCTTGTTCAATAATGAACCTGACACCAAATTCTTGCGAATGCCAAGAATAAACAAGACATTATTTAGAGTCAACTCGTTTCGAGAAGTCATTTTCAGCACCACTTATCCTTCACCAAGAACTTCAAAAGTGGCAAAATTGCTCATATACAAATTTTCTCCGCTCTTTTATTTGAAGGTAGAGAACATCTTACAATTGAGCTAATGTGCCTTGTGGCATAAGTATCAATCCACCATTCATTTGGGTTTAAACCCGACAAGGTTCACTTATGATATCATAGCAGTAAGCTTGATATTAGAAATCTCTTGAGTAATACTCTATAAGATATTTGTTTTATTGCTCTTTTTCTTCTTTGGAAGCCTACATTCAGATGCCTTGTTATGCCTTAGAATCTCTTTTTAGAAACTCTATCTTTGGGTTCCATCTTGGATTTCTTGTTTTTCTTTTTCATAGAACTTTGTCCATATTTGACAATACTAAATTTTTCCTCATAAGAATTTAACCCCTGTCTTTCTTTCTTTCTTTTTCAAAGTATTTGTTGTCTTTCTCAATTCAAAATCTAACAATTATATCTTCAATATTCATCTCTTTTTGCTTATGCTTAAAGTAATTTTTGAAAATTTTCCAGTTATGGGATAATTTTTCAATAATGGCAATAACTTGGAAGGTTTCACTCAAGTTTATCCCTTCAGCATGAATATCATAGAGAATGACTTGAAACTCTTGTACTTGACCCACCACATTTTGAAATCCACCATTTTTTAGTCAATGAAGCATCCTACTATAAAATATTTGGCACCAGTACCCTCAAATTTGTATTTCTAGTCCAAAGATTTTGATAGCTATTTGACAATATTAATTCCACTATACACGTTGTATAGTGAATCATGCAGCTCATTCATGACGTAATTCCTAGATAAGAAGTCTAAATGATGTCAGCTGTCATAAGTCATCTGTAATTGGATATCTTACTCATCCTTTTTAAGAGTAGGAGCATCTTCAGTCAAGAACCATGCAAGGTTCAAAGCGGTAAGATAAAATAGCATCTTTTATTGTCACCTCTTGAAATTCAAGCAATTGAATTTTATCACTTCTCTCTATGATTCATAAGCATTGTGATAGATAAAATATCCTGAACATTGGTAGCAATTACCATATTCTTCAACAAAAGAAATATCAATTTCAAAAAAACCAAATACCGAGATTAACAAGTTAGAATTTGTCTTAAGATTGTTAGGAATATGGTAGAATGTTGTTAATCCTGTATAAAGTTGATAGCATAAGGAAGCAATCTGAGGCTTGTATTCCACACAATATTTTTAAGACAAATTCACCTCCTACCACATGTGTTTAGGATCAAATGATATTTGTCTTCCAAGATACAACGAATTAAAAGCAGAAATTGAACACTACAACCTTGCCCACATCGAACTGAATTTGTCTCACTCTATTATGTAAGAAGAAGAAAGAGCATATCGCAAAAGTCTAAGATGCTTTTCAATAGGAAAATGTTCACCTATTTATAGTAGAGGGAGGAGAGAGAATAATAATAATGATTTATTTCTAATCCATGAACTATATTTAATTAGTTTATGTATATACCTAATGAAGTATAATTCATTCATATATTTACTTATTGAACTAAATTAAATATTCATAAACTTAGAAGATTTATTCATGAATCAACTTAATTACACAAAAGCTCAAAAGTCACGTTCTAGAAATATTCGTACAGTGAGACACTCCTATTGCATATGTTACAAACTTCAATTTTCCAATCAATTTTTCTATATTATCTCCCTTAACAAAAAGCTTATTTTAAACTTCAGTTTTTTATTTATATATTTATCATTTTGAGCATATAAATAACACATATATGGATTCCATTCGAATTTCACTCTCAAAACATCTCATAAGCATAATTTTCGAACAAATAGTGTATTTATTTATAGAAAAACATATCAATTTTTTAGAAAACATTTCAAATGAAAACAAAAACAAAATTTTATGTTTACTTGTGATATTTTTCGAAAATAAAAATAGAAAACAGTTTTTTATGTTACAATATATATATATATATATATATATGATTATTAAGTTTTAATATGCTAGATCAATTTCTTATAAAAAAATTATATTTCTTTTTTATTTGTATCGCAAAAGGTTTGTTTTTTTCAGCTCTCTTATAAATAATTGGTAAAATTTTTTCATTTTTTTATGCTAATTAAATAAGAAAACCATGAAACTTACTCTAATTGTGAATGCTAATAAATGAAAATTAATTATTACAGCAAAATCTGGGAGTGGAAAATGTATTTGTTTGGGTGGGTATGTGTTAAGTCTAAATATATTGGGCTTGTATGTTATTGATCAATTTAATTATTAAATAGGTATTCATACCCATTTAGCCCTAATTGATTATATCTGCAAATTATAGTTTGGACCTAGGTTCATAGAACATTATGGTTCGAGAGTCTATCACACGTATAAAATATGATGACAATTTTGTAAATAAAACAAATTTATACAATTATCATACACAAAATAATAATTTTGTAAATATTCATCATTTATTTATTGAGAAATATTTATTACAAATAAAATAAATATTCATTAATTTATTACTACAAAAATTAAAGAAAATAATATAATATTCATTAAATTAAATACATAGTGCATCTTACTCAAGAGGATTTAATGGATTCGTACCTAAAAATTAAAATAAAAAATGATATAATATCTATTAAATTAAATATAAAAATAAATAAAATTAACTTTTGTTGATGAACTAATAAACCTTTATTAGTAAATTAATGAATATTTATTTTATTTGTAATAAATTTACAGTTTTATAATAAATGAATATATATTAATAAAATAATAAATTTTTACTTTATTGTTAATATATATTTTATTTATGGCAAATAAACTTACGGTTTATAACAAATGAACTTACGATTTATAAAATATAGTTCATTGAGAATTAACCTATAGTTGATAAAAAATAAACTTTTATTAATAAATTAATAAATATAATATTCAATGAACCTACCTCCATGACATAACAATTGGATTATTACCCACTCATTTAATATATCAAAATAATATATCTCAAATAACCTCAACAACTGTTTATGAAGATTTTATTTTAATTTCATAATATATGTGACGGTAAAATATTTCATTAATTTGCTCTTAATTGTTTTTTTTCCCTATTATTAGTTTGTTCAGAATCCACTTTAATTCCTTTGGTAAAAAAAATCAACTTTAGAATTTAATAAACACATAATTTTTATTTTACAGTTACATAATCCTATTTGATTAAAACACTTTTTTTAATTTTTGTATAAAAATTAGAGATTTATTGCAGTTAAGACTTAAGAATTATGAGAAAAATATAATTTTTCTTTATGAAATGAGTTAATTAACTTATTTTGGTGGCCGAATGAAATTAACTATTAATTAGTTTTATATTTAACTTTGAGATAACTATCATATTTATAAAAAAAAAAATACAATTAGAGAGATAAATTCATTTTTAGTTCATTTGCAATTTGTCTCATCATCTTTTTTTGGGTCAAATCACATGCTTTTCAAACAATCAACTAAAATCATATAATCAGACTAATTTTTCTCATGCGGAGTAGAATTTCAATGATAACAAATTACTCATTCATAAATTTTAAAATAGCTTCATATATAAGTATGTAGGATTTATTCAAAACTTCTAGTTAAATTAAAGAGATCCAAGTTATCTTATTAATACTCTCATCATCTCTAATAAAAATTAATCTATAAAATTTGAACTAAGGGTTAAAGCAATTCAAATTTAAGATTTTTTAACCAAAATTAACAGTTTAAAAATAAAAAAGAAACATAGTTAATATGACATTGCCGTTTGCCATAGTGTATCAGTTCGTTTTCTTCACTTTATTTGTCAATGACACATAATCGGTGGAAAAGGAAAAATATTTTGTATTTTCTTTTCCAAAGGAAAAAGAAAAAATTTCTTGTAATTTGCAAAAGATATAAAACTATTAGTACTTTTCAACGAAGACGAAGAAAACTAAATTGTTAAAAAAGCAATGTTTTCTTTTTTCTATTTATTTTTGACAATATATATATATATATATTAACTACAAAATTATATAACTAAACTTTTGTTAATAAGAAAAATTTTAAAAATATAACACTAAAATTTTATAGGTACGTAAATCTAAAATGACTTAAATGTTCAGTAATTATTTTAAAAGCTTTATAGCAATTTAATTTATAGACAATACAGTTTGTGTGTTTAAATATATTCTTTTTACATCCATAAATATTAGTGTATATAAACATAGCTTGTTACATAGGTCATGAGTGGAAACTTAATTTTCGTCTAGGTATGTCTTTGGATTGTTGTTACATATTCAGCTCATGTTGTAGCTGCTACAATTGTTTTCTTGATCTATTCAGTTGGTCAAGAAAGCTTTTTTGACGTTTTGTTTCTAGGAATCTCTAGTATTCTCAATTTTGTGATTGTAGTCCAAGCTAAACACAATATCCTTATGCACATATTTCACATGTTAGACATAATTATTGGGATACACGTTGCACCATGATTTTGGAACAAAAAAGAGATTTAAAAAAAATAACATAATTAATCATTCTATCACTAACTAAGCCGAATACGGGGTGTCATAAGGGATTTAGAGTATCTCAATGGTCTCTTTATTTTATTTCTTACTTGTATTCAGAAGTTTTATATCATCCAATATTTTTTATATATTCCTTCTTACTTATTTAACTTTCTTAGAGCATCTCTAACATCATTTTTATTCCTCTCTTTATTTGTATTTAGGAGTTTTATGTCATCTAACAGTCTCTCTATCTTTCTTAAAGAAATAAAATACTTATTTCACTTTCTAAAATTTACATTCTCCATCCTCAAATATAGGAAGTAAACATGTCTTTTACAATTTTTTATTCTTTTCTTTTCTTATTTCTTACTCTCTTTGTTCATTTTTTTAGATATTTTTATTAATAACAAAATAAAATAAAAGTGAGATAAGAAGTATTGTTGGAATATATACAATTTTCAAGACAAACTAAAATAATGAATGAATTTTTTAAAATATTATAGAAAGTAAAATAGAGAGCATTGTTAGAGATATTCTAAAATTTACATTCTCCCTTCTTAAATATAAAGAGTAAAAGTTGACTCTTAAATGCCTCTTAAAATTTTTTTATTTTTTTCTCTTTTTTTTATTATCTCTTGCTCTCTTTTTTTTTTTCTAAATAGTTTTATTAATAAAAAAATTATAATAGGGAGTGAGATAAGAAATATTATTGGAATGCACAAACTAAAATAGGGAGTGAAATAAGGAGCATTGTTGGGAAGCTCTTACCTTTTTTTTTATTGATTCCTCGGGTTATATCAAAAACAATTCTTGAATAGTTATTTAACTCAAGAGATGAATCGAGATTTCTTCTTTAAGAGTAATAAGTCTCAATGACAAGTATTAACATCACTTGGATTAGATATGACGTAGTCAGTGTAGTGGGAATTGACACATAGACCATACTCTAAACCGAGTGGAGTATAATAAGGGTAAAATGATGAATTGTACGAAATTGTTTATGAAAATATTTGTAAACAAACCACTGACTTTCTAGTCAGTTAGAGGTAATGTCTTGATACACACCACTCATGACTTACTCGAGAATACATGTTGATATGAACGACAAACATAAATGAGAATCTAATAAGTCACACGCATTGAAGAAGCCGCAAATGAAGTAAAATGGATTTTTGGATTGGATCTAAAACTAAGAGAGAAAAACCTATTACAGACAGTGTCCCAAGTGGGAATAGTGTTTTCCTAAGCAGGACACATGCCACTCATATCACAAGTAGGAAAGAACAACTAGCGATAAAAAAAAGTTATTGGACTGCAATTGCACTATATCCTGACTAGGACATGGTATGTCACTATCGAGAATAGTCCAATTTTAGGCATATCACAACTAAAAAAGAGGTGTTCCAATTGAGATAGGCATCATATATAGAAACCTAATTTGATTAGGATTCTTTGAATGTGATTTTTGAGCTCTAACCCTTCAAGAACTATAAATAGTCCATTTTCTAACCTAAAAGCGTAGTTGCCACTAAGATAATAGAAAGTGTTCATTTTCTCATTCTCTCAATTGAATCTTCTCTTACTAGCACAAGAGATTGTGCAAAACCCATAGCCTTCAGGTTTTTCTTTTCATATCCTTCGTGTAGACATCCGTTAGAGGTAATCCAAATAAGAATTATTATGCTTTGCGACAGCCTGGTAAAATGTTTGAAGGATGGAAAGCTTTGATACAAGAGGCAATCTTCTTCAAAATCTTTTTTTTCGGTTAATCAATCATAACTGTATAGGATAATTTCTACTCTTGTGTTTGTAAAATTTTAATTTTCACTGTGTTGCATATTTGACATGTGTGTTTGTGAACCCAACAAAAACAAGCAAGTGGTCATTTGAATAATATAAGTTGGCATTGCATTCCATAAATTGTGCTTTGCAACCAAAAAAAATTGGGCATTCGATATAATAGCCTTATTTTGAAAATGACAGTCATATCACAAAACCTAAAAAGAATATATTCTTTTACAATTCACAATACACAAAAAGTCAAAACCCATTCGCCTATAACCAAAACAAAATCACAAAAGTCTTGTAGATATGTCAACCAAATTTTATGCCCTCTTACTATTATTGAATACAAAAGGATAAGGTTAATCTTGAGGTGATGCACAGAGAGGCCTAAATGGGCTTCTAGGAGACAGTTTCTTTCTCAAAGGTGGTTTATGCATGGAAATTGAAGTTGGTTGTGCCTCATTTCTTGTCTCAACAGGTGCTACTAGTATGTGGCTAGCAGGCTATGAAGAGGAAACTCTGTGTAGAAGTTGATGTTGTTGCTGGCCTGGGATGCGATGAACTCACCCTTCTTTTGCTTATTCTCCTTAGTTTATCCTAAAAACAAAAAGTAAGTTAGCATATACAGGCTGTAAGCAGTGTGTTTAATGAAAAAAAAACTTTATTTTACTATATTTATGCATGTTTCAAGTTAGGACCTGGTTCTCTTCCTACTTGGACTAGTTGAGTTTGCTTGAATTTTAGCCTTTGACATTCTCATCCTTCTTTTTCGTGGAGTTTTACCAACGATACTAGCCTTGCATCCCCTAAAATTGTGTCCAATTTGCTTGCAGTTACCATAAACAACTTGATCACTTGCTTTTGACACCCTATATGGATTCCTAGCTTCTCCTATTGCCCTTTTTTTCTTTTTCGTTTGGTCGATCCATAAGTTTTCTCATTACATTTGGTTCAATGTCTGGCATATTACTCTTTGTTTGCTTGGAGTAGGGTTAAACATATGCCTATACGCAACAAGATATGTCTGCTTTAAGTAATAATTGTAGACATATGCTTTTGGTTTCTCCCTATTACAGTATATGGCTACCATTGCATGCTTACAAAGTATACTCGTTAAGTCGCACAACCTATAACCGCAACTACTATTGTTTAAATCAATTGTTGATCTTGTACCACAACAATCAACCTCATATTTCTTCTTTTCTATAGTAGAACAAAAATAATCAGTACTTCATTATTTTATCTGCTTTAGCCTATCTTATATGCCTAGGAATATGCACTAGCATATCTCTCCATTACTTGACATTTAACATAAAAACACTTCATCAATCTCCTTCTGATCTATTCAAACATACACAAAATCCCCATATCCCTTCCTCCTAAAATGTATGAGTTAAAAGACTCACAAATGTTATTTTGCAGTGTATCTGATTTGGCATGAAAATTGAAGAAGCATCTTGACCAAGTCTCCTTTTCATGCTCCATTACCCAATTGTATGCATCTTCATTCTTTTCCTTTATCTTGTCTATGTGATGCTTTTACAAACTCTCTACCTACACTTGCTTCATACCATAGTAACTTCTTGAGCTCTAAATCTTTGTATTGTTTTTTGAAATTCTCACACATATGCTTCACACAGTGTCTGTGTTCTCCATTTGTATTAAGAGTCCTAAAAGCCTACACCAATACTCACATTTAACAAACATGTAAGTTATTAGTCAAATGGACTTTTCACATTTCATTTAACTAATAGAAAACATATTACTTTTTTTTATTTTTCTGATATGAACACCTAGTTGGTTTCTTCATGCCTACCATAAGCATCGAATAATATTTATATAAGCCATGCCCATGATTCTTTATCCTCTACATCAACACATGCCATTGTTATTGAAATATATTTGCATTTCCATCCCTCCCAATTGCTCAAAAAAGTTGCCCTCTAATGGATGTTTTAAGATGACATCCATCTAGCCAAATAATATGTCTAATGTTACTAAAATAGCTTGTTTTAGTGGAGCAAATATGATATACATATAATGGAAGACACATATTTGCTTGGCCAGGCTAGTCACAGTACCATCATCATTTGTTTTAGGCTATAATCAACCATTTCAATAGACATTTTAATACACTCTTAAGCATGATTGTCCTAACAGTTTCCCCATAATCATGTGATCTCTTATATTGATCTCGTAAGTCCTTATCTATTAATTTTTTTATCTCTCTTCTTAGCCTTGTAACACTGATATATAGAAATATGAACACTCAATTCTCTTTCAAATTTTTTCTTCATTGACTGCACATCCTATGTAGGGTTCTCTTTAAACTCATCCAAGTATTTCTTTGCCAAAAATGCAGTATTCACTAATTTATTTTCAAACTCTCTTGGCACTGATATTAAGGCTTGAAAGTTTTAATTTGTAAAGTTTCTAATCCTTTATATATGTTAGCGTGAATATAAAACCCACACTTCTTAGGACATACTGCTGTTATTCTAGCAAAAGTGTTGTTAATCAATTTGTAACCATAACCCTTTTTTATTATCCAATCTCTTAACTGCTTTCTATAAACTCTGAAGTTTATAAACTTTATTCCCTTTGCAAGCTCAATAGTCTAGTCATCTTTAAACTCTGGAGAAACTTCTTCGTCATCATCTAACCCCCTTAAAGAATGCAAACTTTGTTTAAAGCCTTTTATATAATCATCTTCATTTAAATCATTTCTTACATGTGACATTTCATCATTTGAATCCATTTCAACATCCCTTTTTTGTAATCCAACTACTGTTTAGCATTGTCACCAAACAATTCATCTTCACTTGGCTCACTATCAGCAAAACATCTCTTTGAAACCCTCACTTGGATCTGACACATTATCGATATCATCTTCATTTACTAACCAAGAGTATTGTCATCTGCAATTATATCATAGTATTCATCCTCTAAATCTGAGGTATTGTCTTCTTGTGAATCTACACGCCTAGTAGCACTAATGTCTTCTTGTGATTCTGCATGTCTAGTGGCATTAATGTCATTAGCTTTAGCCCCCAAATCTGTATATTCTTCGTTCACTTCAGGCCTAACAGTACCGCCAATGTCAGCCCCTAAATCAACATAATCTTCATTCACCTCAAGCCCAACAGTACTACTAGCCCCCTAATCAACATATTCTTCATTCACTTCATGCCTAGCAGTACAACCATTGTTAGCCCCCAAATCAGCCTCAGGCAGTCTAGTGCCGTTAATTTCAGTTCTATTTCCATCTCCAACACCATTAGATTTAACTTCCAAATAAGCCTTTTTTGTATTCAATCTAGAGCCACTATGCATTTAATGCAAAATTAGAATCCCTACACCATTCAATTCAAGCCCATTATTAACATTTTTTGCACTTACTTTAGGCCTATCATCATGCACACAATTGACCCTAATATCAAGCCAACATGCATTTGTCTTGCTGCATTAGCTCTTTCCCCATTAACTATTCCATTTTTTTTACATCATTTCCAACTCCATTTCACCCACAGATTCTTCATCACCTCTAATTCTTAGCTCAACACTATCAAATGTTGACAAAGGAGCAATTGCCACAAAATATAGTATAATATAATCCACCATACCTTTTGTGTAATCTAACATATTGACAACATTTATGTTATCCACCATCTCTTTAAGGCTAATTATTCTAAATAATCTCGGAATCTTGAACCACACATCAACAATATCTTATCCAAAACTCCAACCAATCTTCAAAAGGTAATGATATGATAGATAATCTACATCTTGCAAAATTGTCTTACTTATTCCCCTTCATATATACAATCTATTATCTTTATTTACCTTTATTTCATTTCCCTTCATGGTGAATTTATATTTCCACACAATGTGGCAATGACATTCTACCAAAAAAAAATGAAGTTCAAATATCAACTCTAATATAACATAATTGAAAACTCTAAACCACATCATAGAACCACCAAAAACCCCAATAATTTCATAAAACCTAAGTGTTATCCCTAAATTTGTATTTAGAGAAAAAAATTTTAATTAATGGATTGTGCGAACTTATCTAGGATTAATTGCATCTCCATCCTCTTGCGATGGCTACAATTGCACCATTCCACTGCCTCTCGAGCCCTTTGTTGCTCCATTCAAGTTGTTCTTCCTCTCTATACAAGCTTTCTACTTTCAATTTTTGATAGAGAAATTGTGGATATGGTTGCTTGAGTGGAAAATTGAGTTTTGGTGGATAAAGAGAATATAAGATATTGTGTTTAAAATAGTGTTTTTATTTTATTTTATTTTTTAGAGCTTCCATGGTGCACCAGCAACAGTTGAAATTAAAAATTGAAAATCTAATAATTTTAAACGTTAGATGCACCACAGATATAAGTGTACCACATAATTAACTCTTTTTTTTAATTAACATATAGGAGAGAGATGATGTCCATAAAACAAGGAGAAGGACCACACATCGGCAAATTTAAATGCCTTTATAAAGAAAGCTTACACAATGCTAATAGTTGTCATATAAGACCCATTTTACCAAAAAAAAAAAAAAAACTTACTGCGTCCTTAAAATTGTGGTTAATTTAATATATGATCACTTTGTGGTTAATTTCATATATGATCATTTAATTTTGGTATTATTATAATAAAATTACATAATTTTATTTGTCTCATACAAGTCACTTAACTATAATTCAGTTTTAGTAAAATTACTTTTAATGAATTTTTAGCAGTTAATAACTGCAAAAGTCATGCTAACATTACCGTTGACACATGCCATGTCACTAGGAGTATGTACCGAACCGTTAAAATTTGGTAAGTGATTATCATATTGAAAAAAATCCAGTTTGGTAAACGGTAGTAAGACCTGAGCTATTTCGGTTATTTAGTAATTTACCGCTAAAATAACCGAATTTCTATATTTTTAATTTTAAGTTTGTTTTAAATTTTTATAAATTTTATTATGATATTTATATTTGTTACAAATATATTTTTTATTTTATTTCAAAAACATGTTATTTTATGGTATTTTCAATTTATGTGATATTTTTATTATAATTAAATAAATTAAGAAAATTAGTAAATTTAAGTAAATTTAAAAAATTCGGTTATTCGGATAATTACTAAAATTTTAAATTCGGTAATCGGTAACCAAATTTTTTTTCGGTTTAGAGTTATCGAAATTTTTTCGGTTTGGCAACCAAATTACTGAATATTCACCCCTATATATCACTATACATATCAAATATAATATCACTGTACAAATTAAATAAAATTCTAATATTTTAATTAGTATTATTTTTAATTTATAATACTGACATAAATGTTGAGTTATAAATATACATAGTGCTCTATTTGATTTGTATAGTAAAAAATTACTGAAAATGGCTTTACTGAAACTATATTATAGTTAAATAATTTTTATACAATAAAATCAAAATTGTGTGATTTTATTACATAATATTAAAATTAAGTTACCTAGATAAAATTAAACCTTAGTCAAGCCACGTGCCGTTCTTTTTACACTGCCCTATTTTGCTTCCTTCATTAAGTTTCACCTAAAACCTCTTGTCCGACCATCCAAAACCCCGAAATTGTGTCGTCGCTCTCAGCTGCAATTCTGCAAGTCTTAGAAGGCATGAAGAAACTCATTTTCGCTCAAATTCGCCGCTACTGTCCCCAGAAGCTTTCCTCTGCATTTCCACTGTGCCATAGATGGCTTTCTTCTGATTCAAAATCAAGCCCACCTTCTCAATCTGTCTCAATTCAACCAGTATCTTACCCGGTAAAGCCCAGAGATCAAACAACTTCAGATGAAAATGAATCCCCTTCTCAACCACAACCATCACAAGAACAACAGCGATTTCGTTCCAGACCCCCAGAAGTCCTTAATCAGGAATCCAGGGCCACTTGGACTCGGGAGGAAATCCGATACGTTAAAGACGCACCGTCAGTTTCGCCAGTTTCTTATCCTGTACGCGTTGCACCGCTGCCGGAGGATAGGGTTAGGGCTGAAGAAGAACGTTCCACCACAGATGAAAATGTGAAGCACAGCGACGAAATGGAGATGGAGAGTAGGAAGATTCAGACAAGTAGAAAGATATATCATAGGGTTTTAGAAGAGGAAGAGAAGATAGTAGTGCCTTTCCCTAGATTGATCAAGCCTGAAAAGAGGGAAAAGAGGCCTCTTTTCGAATTGATGGATGCTATTAAGCAAGTCAAGGTTAGTTTTTGTGAAAATTGAAGCTTTTAAGTGTTTCACTTTGATTTCTTGCTGTTTTATGTGATTTTTCAGGCAAATGCCAGAAAGACTTTTGATGAGACTGTTGAAGCGCATGTACGATTGGGCATTCCTAGTTCCCGTTCTGACCTGGTACTTCCAGTCCACCTTAATCAAATTCTCTCTTATTTTATGCCTCATTTCATATTGGAAATCTTCAGAAAATTAATATCATTCAAACTGTAAGTCTCTTGTTTCAACAGCATACAGTGACTACTTTCAACTCAATTTCAAAATTTTAATGTGAATAGCTGTTCTATAATCTCAACTTTAATTTAAATTCTAGTGTGATAATATGCCACAAATCTGTGAAATACTAATTATACATGAAGTTAAAAGTAGCCATTTTTTGCTATTTGCTATAGAATAGATATTTCATTTTTACAGTGTCTATGAATGAAACATGAAGACTAAATTCTTAGAAGAGAAAGTTATTGCGTGGGTTGGCTTTTGCATATATTTGTACAGCTACTTTTGTATCTTAGTTTATAATTATGTTCTCAAACTCGATACATGGGATATTTGAAATTGCCGTTGGGTATTTCAAAAGCAGATTTTGAATTTTTTTTTATTTTATTGACTGTTTTTTTTTTTTTCAAATTTTTTATAAATTGCTTTTCTTAAATTTGCTCATGGTAAAAACATCTATATACTTGTTTATATGCAAAAATAATTTTCATAACTAAAAAAAGTACAAAATATAAAATTTTTTCCAAATTGCGCTTTTCCCAAACACAATGCCAAATGGACCCATAATAAGGATTATTTGTAGGTTGAACTATAGTTAGTTTCTTGTTTTCACTCTTCCTCAATCATTTTCTTTCCCTTAATCCTTTCCTTTCTCCTTATGTGTTGGCATGTTGACTAGTTCTCTAGTTTATTCCCAGATGTGCCTGGTGCGTTATTATTATGGTTTTGTCTGCAATTAATAATTATGCATGTATGTTCTGTTTTCTAGTTAAATATCAATGAGCTTCTCTCTTTAATTTCAACATTCTTATTCTTTCACGTGCAAGTAACATAGACATTGTGTTGTTAATGCCTGGGTTTCATAATGCTTGGCTGCTATCTTCCCTCTTAAACCCCATCCGTAGAGTTGGTGCATTTAGATCTTAATCCTTTGTTAGGACAACAAGAATTTTTTACCAACTAATTGAGTGAGAATCTTCAATATGTATGGATCATTCTTATATGCAGTTTTATGAACCTGAATTCTTACTATGCAGATTGTCCGTGGTACATTGACTCTACCTCATGGTGGTAAGAAGGTAAACTTTAGAACTTATACTAGGAGTCAAATTGGTAACTTATATTCTATTGGAGTCATGATTTGATTGCCATTACTATTTTTTAGGTTCTCAAGATAGCTGTCTTCGCTGAAGGAGCAGATGCAGATGAAGCTAGAGCTGCGGGAGCTGATGTTGTCGGTGGTATGGAGCTTATTGATGCAATTTTAAGTAAGGCACCATTTTCATTCTTATATGGCATACTTCTGCAGGAGTAATAAAATAGAAACCTAGTGTTATCATTTTTGTTGGGGGAATATTTTCGCATCATTTCTTTTTTGGATCAAATGTTTTTCCTTGTTATCAATTCAAATTCATTTTTCTTAATTCGTTTAAATCAATCATCTTGCTTTTCTTTATTTTAGATGATACTCAAACCCCCTTTTTCCAAAATTTCTATATGTTTCTTTCATCTTTGTTTTGTTTTCTTATTCAATGAAGATCTCAGTCATATAGCTTGTGAGGAAGATAAATTTCTGGATTTGGATTTGACAAAAGGCCATGTACCTGTGCAGGTGATGATAAAATTGATTTTGACAAGTGTTTCACAACTACTCAATTCTTTCCTCGAGTTGTTAAGGTAATGAATTTGGAAAAGGCTTTCTAATCAGTCAACTTTGGCTATAGCCTAAATTAATTTATTAAATTTTTTTTTTTCAATTTTATTTTTCAGGTAGCAAGGATTCTAAATAATTATGGACTCATGCCAGACACTAAAGTATGTTTATACTCTTTTAGCTTGTTAATTAACTTCTTGGACAATTATTGTGTTTGTGTTCACTTGTGCATACTTGTGTAGCAAGGAACTGTCATAAGTAATGTTTCCATGGCTGTAAAAGAAGCAAAAAAGGAACAAATTAAGTTTAGAATGGACAAGTCATCAATTGTTCATGTTGGACTTGGAAAGGTAGTCCATCTTTATCTTAACTTCAATCATGATGTTTTATCTTTTTGAGGATTCTTGCCAAAAATTATCTGTGTCAAACTTCTACATTTCTTTTGTTGTTGCAATAATTTTTGCAGGTAAGTTTTACAGAGGAGTCATTACATGAGAATGTTGGTGCATTAATGAATGCACTTTTGCAAGCAAAACCTCTTGGCCTAAAGAAGAGTAAGTGATATCCATTATATCAATTTTTTAGTCATTATTGTTCATTTGGTAAAATGAAGCATAATGAATGTTCATGCACATTTGAATTAAATTTTTTTAAGGCATGAAAATGTTACTACTGTTAGGGTTGTAATCGAGCCGAGCCGAATATTGATTAGTTCGAGATCGGCTCGTTTAAATATATTACAGGCTCGAGCTTGATTTGAGTTTTCATAGTTGAGTTCGAGCTTGGCTCATTAACAAATAATGACAAAAACTCGAATTTGAGTTCGATAACGAAATATAATATAAATAAGCCTTAAACGAGCCTTTAACGAACACGTTTGCAAGCTTTTAAACGAATACGTTTGTGAACCTTTAAACGAACATGTTCGTGAGCTAATGAACCAAATAGTATCAAACTCGAGTTCGATAAGATTTTCGAGCTCGAGCTCGACTCGTTAAGCTTAACAAATGATCTCGAATGAGTTTTTTTTTTTTTCAAATCGAGACCCAAATAGCTCATGAGCGGCTCGGTTTATTTACACACCTAGTTACTGTGTTTAATATCAAAATGACATTTGGCCTATCAATAAAAATAAGGATAAACTAAAACTTAATTTTAGGTTTGCCCACTTTGCTGTATATTGTTTGTATTGCGAATCACTTGCATGATACAACATAAGAGGTTGGGGTCTAAAGTGTGCAAGGATGCAACATAGTAGGTTTTGGGATCTATGTAGTCTTTCCATTGCATTTCAATGAGGTTGTATCTATAATATATCCTATAAACCCTGGGTCAATGATGGAGCAACCTGAATGCAGCATCACACCGTCCTCTCAGCCACATGCATGAATTTCCTGCAGTTAAATCAGTTACTGCACTAAGATGCCTATTAATGCAGTTAGAGATGGCAATGAAATATTTTATTTGAAATATCAACCCATTGAAGAACAAAAGGAAGTATAATAAAGTACAAATGTGCATGCAAAAATGTACAAAAAATAAAAATTAATAAATTCTGTGTGTGATTCAACTTTATTCGTATTAAATTGATCAACTTCTTTGTGCATAATTTACCTTAAGTTGTATTAAGAAAGGCTTAGGCTCCCAATCCATTGGTATTAAATTGATCAAGTTACTAGATTTTGTCAGGTGATGTTATTTTACTCGCAAGTGCATGAACCGATTGTAATACCGGCGGAGCACTCTCGAGGTCGATCTCTCACAAGAAACGATTGACTTAAACTCCTAATTAATCTAAATTGCCAATTGAAACAAATTGATGGTCCTAGACATTCTAATAACGTTTTTAAGATTTGAGAATTAAACTAATTAAGCCAAAGCAAATGAATGAATGAAAGCAATAAAGATATTTTAATCAATCAATGACACGAGGCTAGGCATTTAGCAAGCATACCTAAACTACAATCCCTTTCCTGAATTCAATTAAACACAATGAATGTTAATTCAGTTAGTTTTCGCTTTAAACATTAACTACCCAAACTAATGGTGTAATTAACGTCCAAATCAATTTGTAGGTAAAGTTACAAATGGTTCGTCCAATAACCAAACCTTAACATATTCCTTTCAGATTAAATGCAAGTTGGCCACAGCAACATCCAATCCAAAAGTAATTAAGCTCAATTGATGATGGAAAAAATTAAACTTTCATAAAATAGAGGGAAAGTTCTCACAGCCTAGGTGGCTACTAAACATCTAACAAAATGGTTTAGCCAGGCATGGCTATCACTATGATCAAGTTGAATAGAATGCTCAAACTAAATATGGTTACAACAATAAAGAGAATAAAAATTGGAATTAAAATCCCATGGGACTCGAAGACTTGAAACTCCTTCAACTGGTTTGTCGCTGCTGTCAAAGGTTCGAAACTCTTGGTCTCATAGTGTAGAAACCCTAATAGGCAAGGCACGGATTGCTGACAACAACCAATGTGGCTTCTAAGGTCTCTTCCATCCAAGGTTGTAAAAACCGGTCCAGTCAATGAACCGGAAAAGCCAGCGGGTCACGGGTTTAAGGTCAAACCGGGGTTGAACCGGCCTACGTAGTATTTTCATAAAATATAACATGTCTTATATATAATAAAATATAATATGTTTCATACATAATAAAAATAGAGAATAAGTTGGAAATTTTTTCTAGTGTACAAGAATAATATAACATGTCTAATATTCTCTTTTTTATTTTTTAAAAAAATCATATTTCATATATTTGTATAACTAAATATTTAATTAATTATTAAATATTGAAAATACAATCAACCAAAATTTTTAAATTGTAAAAGAAAAGTAATATAAAAAAGAAAAAGAAAATGTAAAAATGAGTAAACAATCTCATTTTAAAAAAAAGTAAGAATGAAGATAATATATCATTTTATAAATAATGGTGAGTTAATTGTTTAAAAATATATTTATTTTGATCAATTTGATTAGTTTATAGTTAATTCATATAGTTTTAAGGTTAATTTTTTGGTTGAACTGGCTAGATTGGACCAAATTTAATAATTAAATTTTTTTTGCAAAAGATTAAAAAAATAAAGAAAAATCGGTTGAACCGGCCGGTTTTTCCAGTTGAATGCCGGGTCGCCGTTTTTCCGGTTGAACCGGCTGGGTCGCCGGTTTTTTCACCGGGTTGTTTCTACCCCGGTTTTGGGAGTAAAAACCGTCCGGCCTAAGGACCGGTTCCCAGTTTTTCCGGTTGAACCGGCCGGGCCGGTCCGGTTTTTACAACTATGCTTCCATCACCAAAGTCACTAAGAGTTGAATAAAAGAATGCCTAAATCGGGTCTCCCTAAAAACAAAAGAATGAGAACCTTAAATACCTAGGTTTCTTTGTTGAAGTTCTATTCACATCCAAACTCTTTTAAACCAATTAAACACTAATTACATCTCAAAAAGGGGTCCTAACCAATTGGAATTCAGTTACAAAATATGGGTCCACACAATCCAAAGTTAGATTGTCAATTAGAAATAAAATCCTGAAACTCGCGAGTCTGCACAGGTTGTGCACGGTAATGCACCCTGGAAAACTGCATGGACGTGGCTGCCTTGCACGGTTGTGGCTGCAGCAGCTTGGTTTTAGTGCCAGCGGGCTGCATGGGTTGTGCACAGTAAGTTCCAGTCTGAAAACAGCATGCCCATGTAGCTGGTGAGCAGCTGTGCTCCAATTCCAAACTCCTTGCCTTTTGCCTCCAACATTTGTGAACCTCAAATTGACATCAAAATGGCCTCAAAGACACTCGCTTTCCACACCGACTCCTACAAACTTGAAACACTATTAAAACTGACTGAATTAACACACAACTAACACAATATTCGTACTAAACACACAACTAATACTATAAATAACAACCACATCATTAGGCTATAGACGGAAACAATCAATGCATTGCAAAAGCAGTAGATAAAGAAATTTTGCTAAACCAGTAACAAACCTGAGTTTGGTATTTATTACTTTTGTAGCCAAAAATTTTCATTTTGGATTATAGGCTTTCCATTAAGATTATTTCTACACCTGGAAGCGTTTGACTTCTTTGTCGACCAGCATTCATTTAATTTTAGCATGTTTGCATTACATGACTGACTACTTTAACATCAGAAGTCAGAAGACGATGAGTTTTATTTGGAAAGCAAAGGCCTCTTGCATTTAAATAATGAATAGCATTTAGCTTCATTTCTGCCTATGATTGGTTCATTATGGCTTTAACAAATACTTTCCCCTGTTCTCTTGCAGCTTCCAAATATATCGGGTATGTGAACACCTTCCATATTTGCAGCACGGTAAGATTTTTTGTTTTTTTCCTTATGAGAAATTGTATGCTACTCCACTTAACTAACGCTTCTTCATACATGAGAAATTGATCCATGGAATATGTATATTGATAAGTATATTAAATAATGGGACCGGGTTGGCCAGTCAAACAGGGTTAATAGGAAACAGGCCATAGGTTGATCTGATTTGCTTAAAAGCACCCCGTTGGAAACGAGGTGTTTTTTTTAGTTTTTATAACAAAAATCAGAGAGAAATGAGCTATTCCTAAATTCACTTTTCTTCCCCCTGCTCTGAGTCTTTCCCCATTTTTCCAGCCCTAATATCTCTTCAAATCATATAACAACTACCAGTTCGTTTTGTTAATTAGTAAATTTCAACTTCTAATATAAATGTACTTCCTGATGTAGAATTATAGGGACCCAAGGGGCTTGAGGTTTTCAGAAAAACACTCTATGAGAACATAATAAAGAACAGTTGCACATAATGGTGATGGAGAAAATGTTAAAAGGATACAAATTTCTCATCTCAACTTTTGTGAGGGAATTAGGTGAGAATTTTGACTGAAACAAGTTGGAGAAAACAGGATTTCTTCATTTTGGACTAAAATATTTGTTCGTGCAAGTTAAAATATATTTCCATGAAAGCTAGAAAACTAAACAAAAGTCTAAGCTGGTATGGTCTGCAGAATAAAGTTAGTGGAAATGAATGATTTCACGGACTAGATATTGGTTTCTTTGAATACTCCTTTTCTAAACCGTTGATTTATTTGGTTAAGTTGTTTTTGTGTGTGTGAATATTTGCATTTCCACGAGTTATCTATGTGGATATTTTTATCAAATTTTCATTTGTTCTCGGTGTGATCGCTGAATTGCCTACATGAAAAGTTTCCTGAAAAAGAGAGAACTCTAACCTGGAAAACTAAAAAGAGAGGCAGAGAACCATGGTCAAATCGGTTCAACTGCGTCCTAATCTTGGTTTCAAAAACATTCGTACAGCACAGCTAACAAACTATTTAATTTGTATGTATTATCTACGTTTAAGTGATCCATTTCATTTACTACACGCAGATGGGACCAGGGTTCCCTGTTTCAATACAGTCATTATCCAAAGCTGAGGATTACTATAACAAAGTGTACCTGAAATCCCCCAGCATAAGTCGCGCATGATCTCTCTCATAAAGTGGTAGGAATAGTGGAAAACAGTTTTGCGGCTGCTAGGGTTAGTGTTAGAGTATTGTTTCAATTTTGCAATTCATAGTTTTCTTATGCTTTGCCATTCAAAGGTTTTGTGTTGGCATCTAGCATCTTGAGTTCAAACAGATCCTGGTTCTAATTCTTAGATATCGGGGATGAATTTTTAATATTGATGTAATTCACTGTTACTATTATAATAATGTTCCAAGGGTTTACTTTTGATTCTAATTGACTATACTGTACCTGGGATCGTAGTTTTTGCACGAATGAGACATGAAAAACCCGAAGTTCTTAACTCTTGACGTACTACTCAGGCATACTAGTTTAAGAAACATTGCTGTGTAGTAGGATGGGCATGTTCAGAATGCGTGACGATGTTTTATTGAATGATGATTTGGATCTATTGGATTTAATTTTGCAAGTTGCAAAATAATCTGCTATTATTCTAGAATGATGAACTAGAAATAGTTACTGGCACTCATTTCTTTGGTGTCAACTATCTAATAATCTTATACAGTCTCGATTTTGACATCTGTTTAAGAAAAAGAGATTTTTAGCATCACATTTGATGTCTTGTTAGTGATGGCAGGTTAATTTCATTTATAATGGCTAAACTTTGTTCTTATGACAGTGAAATTATTATTATTTTTTTTCATTCTTGAAGTTATTGAATTATATTTTCATTTTACTAAAATTATTTGTATTTAATTTTTAGATGTCATCAAAAAGTTGATGTGACATTTGATATTTCATTGGAAGAGATGATAGCTGATGTGTTATCGAAAATCTAATTACTAGCTAATGTGTTATAGAAACAGCAGTGAAATAAAAATTTAATTTAATGATTTTTTTATCCGAAAAAATTTACTATTTTACTGCAATAAAAATAAAATATAGTGATAATAAGTGAAATTAAGCCTATAGTGGCACTCATTGTGGACTCTAATATCATATTGGATACTATAGAAGCATTTTAAAAGGTTAATGAAATTCGTTTATTCTTCTAAAAATGCATCCCGATCATTGCGAAGTGGCGATTTCTTTGATTTTCTTGTTACTGGATGTTAATGCCGTAGATATCATAATCGCTTGTGTAACTTGGCATGCAATGTAATTGCCATTAGACTCTTAATTCTTGAGTTTTGTCTTGATGATGTTTTCTGCGATAATTTTGTCTATGACTATTAAATTTTGTTTTTATCACTGTAAAATTACAATTTTTTTCGTCAAAAAAATCACTAAACCATATTTTCATTTCACTAATTTCATTTTCGGCTAATTTTCCGATATAGATAACGGAAATTTGATATGGTAGCTCACGTGCCATCAGAGATCTGATGTGGTGACTGACGTGTTATTGAAAATCTAATATGATGGCTGACATGTCATGAAAAATTTGATATGAGTAATTTTAGTGAAATAAAAATATAGTTTAGTAATTTTTTTTTAATTTTATTGCAATAAAAGCAAAGTTCAGTGGGCAATTATAAAATTAACCCACGTTTTCTTGGTCATTATTTGTTACCTGGCAAGGCTTCCTTTGATTTGTAAGAGAATGATATTAACCCACCAATTTTCCGAATAATTTGTTGGAGGGATTAAAGCATTAATGGTACCAAAATTGATATCAAGTTGCAAATTAGAACCAAATCTTTGATTTGAAATAAACTTATATCAGTTCTTTCGAAAATGTTAAAATTTGGAACCTGAATTTATATTCCAATTCTATTAAGATATATGATTGTGAAAAAATGTCACATGCCGTGTTGATTGTATTTTCTGATTGTTATGTCATCTTAACAGTACCAAAATATAAATTCAGGCTTCAAATTATAACATTTTTGAAATGATTGATACCAATTTGGCAAATTTTGATAAGCTTTAGTGCCCTTGCTATTTTTAATTCATTTGTTGGAGAAGGGAAGCTTAAAATATAAAAAATTTCTTCCTTATACAGAGGTGGTGGCAATGTTTAATCTAATTAGTTGATCCAATTTAAATGTGTTATGTTAATTTTGTTTTGAACCAATAGATATATATAAAGGGCAAGATGGTTGGATGGCACTGTAGCTACTATAGTGTTGTGCCATTTTGTCCCTTTTTAAATTTTTTTCACTAAATTGTGGTAAAATAATATCGTTTTGCTTAATGTAAAATGTGCTGTTTTGCTGCTTAATTTTTATTCAAACTCTCACAAGTAAAATGACGTCATTATGATATAAGTAGAACGTTATTGTTTTGCATTATTCAAATTGAAAAAAATAAATGGGCTGGTGGATCGGACTTTTATGACAGTTATAAATTTCTATATTTATTTAGTACATTTATTAGATTTATTTTTAATATATGTATTTAATTTTTTATTTTTAATATATTTATTTACATATTTTATATTAATATATTTATTTAACTAATATTATGTATTTATTTTTATTATTTAATTAACATTTTTTATATATTTATTTAATATTAATAGATTTAATTTATATAAAAAAATAACATTTTTAAATATCTTTTTATTTTAAAGTTTTTTAATTTAAATTTATTATCTTTTTTATTTTATTCTTAACCTATAATTATACTAATTATAATAGATGAAGTAAAAAAAAATATTGATCTGAATCCGAAAAAATGGATTAAAATTTATAAAAAAATTATCGTAATTTATATTAATTTTCGATATGAAAAAATATATGTATTTAATTTATTTAATATTAAATTTTAAATCTGATTAATTTTTAATATATTTTATAATTTAAAAATCTAATTTCAATTAGATAGAAAGATTATATTTAAAAAATATATTAAATTAAATAAATATATTTAAAATAAGTATGTTAAATTAAATAAATATATTTAAAATAAGTATGTTAAATAAAATATTAGTTAAATAATAAAAATAAATATACAATATTCATTAAATAACTATATTAATATTAAAAAATATAAATAAATAAATAAATTTAAAATAATTATATTAATAAAAATGTTATGAATAAGACTACTGATGATTTTTTTACGAGAAATGTTGAGCCATCGAAAATTCGGAATAAACTAATATCAACTTATTTATTTACTAATATATTATGCGTCCTAAACCATTATTTAACCAAATCATCTTAAATAAGTTTATCGGGTTGAATTGGTTTTTAATGAATAAATTATCAGAATGCTAATTTTATTTTTATTAATATGAATTTGGATAGGTAAGCTTAGATAGCACTTAAATTTTATTAAATTAGTTTTAGAAATTTTTTTAGTCTTCAGGTTTCTAATATTTATTAGTTAACCTATTAAAATTTTGTCATTTTCAATCTAATCTATAAAATAATTTTCTTTTTTCAATTCTAGCACCGAATTAATTAATTTTCACGATTATATATCTATTAATTTTTTCTATTAAATATTTTATTTATTAACTAATTTAATTAATTTAATTTTTAGATTAGATTTCATTTCACATTCACTAAAAGATAATAAAATATGTCTTTCAAAAATATTTTAGGTAATGCAAGGATAACATACTAGTTTGAATAAAACTCAATCATCATTGAAAATAAAAGGTATTGCTAAAGAGGGTGCCAAATGGGAAGATATTAGGCTCCAATTTTAAGTAAAGACAGCAAGATCAACACCCTCAATTGCCCTGTTAGGAAGGATTCTTCTTCAATTGAGATATGATAATGGTGATTTGGGGTTTTGGAATCGGAATAAAAAAAAAAAAAGTGAAAAACTGCTATTTAATCTGATGAGATGTGGAATAAATTATATTAACGGTACTCTAACTATAAGACGCCTAACAGTATAATTCCTAACCTTTAATTTGTAATCGAAAAATCATTTTAATTATGATTTTGTAACTCAAAAATGCCTCTATCAATTGAATTAACGAAGTGCATACATAACATTTTCACTTCAATAATAAAATTACACATGACATTTCCACATCAACAATAAAAAATACATGTAGAAATTACATGTCAGGTATTATACTGTTATGCGACCTAAAGTTAAAATATCATCAATAAAATTTATCGCAAATACATTTTGTTTTATTTTCCATCAAGTTTTCACTAACTAAACAATTATAAATAAAAAGTTTTTCCTTTTCTAACAATTTTCTCACAATTTCTTAGCAACCAAAAACTGTAGTGCTCATTTCTTTCAATTTTTTTTTTTTTTTTTTACTTTTCAGCTGCCAAATTATTATAGTTGAGAAAAATTTTAAAAATCTAAAACACTTTATTTTCCTCGTAACTTGATGTTCTCGTTATATTAGGTGTTAGGATTTCTAATTTTTTTTACAATTATTTGGTTGGTGTGAAAGTGAATGAATTTTGAAGGAAAATATATTTATTTGCGAAAAAGTGAAATGAAATAAATTTCATAATTTTAAGATGTGTTAAAGTATGACACTTTATATGTAATTTTATTGTTGAAGTAAAAATGTCATGTACAATTTTGATATTGACATGACATTTCCACACTAGTATCTTATTAACTCACTAGTCGGATGTATTTTGAGTTTCAAAATTGTAGTTAAAATATTTTCTGTTATAAATTGAAGTTTAGATACTATCTGGTGATGCTGTAGTTGAAATATTGTCAATATAATTTATCATGAGATGTATTTTGTAGGAGAAAATTTGTAGTTGATTTTAGTTACTTGATGTTGATGCCGTCACTAACTCTCTTTTAACTTTTTAAGTGCTTTGACATCCAGTAAATTAAAAATATATCTTCTTCCATTTTTGTTTTACTATTTTAGTATGTAATTTTTAATTTTTGATTATTTTCTATTTTGCTTGACACAACTCTCTTCACTATTTTTTTAATTTATTTTATACCTTTCACATATTATAAAAATAAATATTTATGGTATATAAAGGATTATATATATATATATATATATATATATCAATTAGTAGATTTTAAGTTGATGATAATAAAACTCAATCATAATATGTGAAATTTTAATATTGATTTTATTATATTTTATTTCGGATGTAAATTTGACTTATAATATTACTCTTTTAAATATATTATTGTATACAGAATATATTTTATATAAGTTATTTTTATATTTTATTATATATAAAGTAAATTAAATATTGTATTTTAGAAGATTTAATATAGAAAGGTTCGATTTTAAATCTTTAATATGTCGTGCTACTTTTTTAGATTAATTGTCTAGACTAGCAGTTAATTTTATCGGTGATTACTGAATTTTTGTTAACTTATAGTAAAATAATTATTTAATTTTTTTTATCATACTACAATAACTAAATAATTTTTTTCCTCTAAAATCACTCATGACTACTAAAGGTGACTCAATATACATGGACATGGACGAGGAACCGAAATTTGGCATGTCAATAGCTATGTCATACGACACACTCTAAATTCAATTGCCACGCTAGATGTCTACATAGTTGTGCCACACGGATAAATTTAATTTAATCTATGTCATTGAACTAAGTTTAATTTCATCCAGAGTCATTAAATTTATACTTTAATAACATTTTTGTAAATTTTTTTTTTCAATTCTTTTGAATGTACTCAAATTGTTCAAATAGAGTTGATAAATTTAAATAAAACTTTATTAAACACCATGAAACAATATAAATTTAATATATATATAAGTTTTGTGTCCACAGGTTAAAACATTTCATAAGCAAATTTTACTTAATTAATCTATTAAAAAATTATTAAATATGATTAGACATGACATAAATGAAATTCTACATTCAAATTTTTTATTCAATATTCATTTAAAGAGAAATTAAAAATATCTCAAAATTTTGGATATAATGAAAAAAAATTTTATTTTCTAATTGAAATGTAATTATGGCATTCACACCCCCTTACAAGTGATGTGCTCAAATTAAGTACTCGTAAGTGTATGAGTCAATTGTAAAATGACAAGATACTCCCGAGATTGATCTCTCAAGAAACAATTCGGTTTAACTTTTAACTATATTAAATTGTCAATGGAAACACAATGATGCAACTAAATATTCTTTTCAGTTTTGATGATGTGAAGATTAAACTAATGAATATTGAATAAATTCACTATGAAACAAATAAACTTGATTGAATTACTTATGATATTTAACTAGACATTTAGTTCACTTATTAATCGCAATCCATATCCCCCAATTTCACGAAACACAATGAATCAAGATTCCTACGGCTTTCGCCATTAGACGAATCATCTGTAACTTGTCCTAAAAATTGGGTTATTACACTATTAGTTTGAGTAGTTAGCGACAAATATTAATTCTAAATTAAATAGATGGTGGCCAAGCATACATTCAACTTAAAATTTCATAAGCATAATTAAAGATGAAAAGAATCAAATATTATTAAAAATTAAAGGGGAAGTTCATACATCCTAGTGGCTACTAAATACCTAACAAAAACTTTAGTCAAACATGACTTTAACCATTGTCAAATTAATTTCAAGATTAAAACTAAATAAACTACAATAGAAAAGAAGAAAAGAATGAAAATTGAAACTTCCTTGAAACTGATTAGCTTGAACCCCTCTTGAATGGTCGGTCTTCAATCCTCAAAAGCTTCAAGCTTGACAACTTCAATAGTGAAGAACCCCCAAACATAATCCACACTGATGAAGTAATATAAGATGGCTTCCAAGGTCTCTTCCACTACCTAAATCTCCAAAGGAACAATGTAAAAGTGTAGAAATTTCAGCACTCTTCAAATCAGCCTCCAAAACATATTTTAAACCCTATGAAATCTAAGATGAGTTTTACTCTAATTGAGACTCTCTTTCCCACTATCAAAGGTAACAAATAATTACAAACTTTTATCCTTAACCAATTAGAATTAGTCTTTAATATGGGCCCATACTGCAGCAATGTAGAGTTCCATTCACACAAGATTTTAAAATTCCAGAAATCCACGCGGGCGTGTGGTCCACGCAGTCGTGTAGATCCACACGCCCGTATGAATTTGTCTTCCTTTCTCCCATGTGGATCCACACTCCCGTGTCAGAATGCTTTCTGTGTAGATCTACACTCCCAGGCTTTAAATCCACACACCCATGTAGATCCACACTCCCGTGTAGATTTGTTTTTCCATCCAAATGCTCAAATCCTCTAATTAGTACAAAACTTCTTATTTCTTCTTCATTTTTTGTACATCAAAAGATAACACTAAATTATATATTTTCCAAACAATAAACACAAATCAAAAGCATAAAATACGCAATTTAATCTAGAAAACACTATAAAATATGAACTAATCAAATTCTTCCACTTAAATATTGCTTGTCCCCAAGCAATGCTCAAAGAAGAGAAAATCGAACAACTACAACTAACAAAAACTCAAACAATACTCATTCCATATTTAGTTTTGAGTCCAAATTTCTTAAGCTTCACTAATGCACCTGTCATGTCATGAAGTAAAGTTCCATAATCAACTAAACTCAATGTATTCTTAATTCTAGTTATATATTCACAATCAAAACATAATTTAATATGATCATATAGTCATTTCTCATACAAAGCCAAAAGGAATCTATTAAGGCTATTCCAATGCAAGTAACTATGCCATATGCATATTTTTCCCCCACACTTATCTCCTTACATCACTCAATTTGCTTAGAGTGTTTAGGTTAGATAATCATCAAGCATTCATTCAAACACAACAAAGCACTTCCATATGTTTGCACTCTAATCCAATCTCCACCATTTAACTATCATCAAGACACAAATCAAAGGGTCTTTTCATGGTTGTAATGGGGTTAAGGTAAATAGGTAGGAAAGTGGACAATGAGGTTAACATGTTGTAAGATATTAACCACAATCAGAGCTTTCACACGCAAGTGCTCCTATGTCAACATTAAGTGATTTCATTTTGTTCAAATAACAAGAACAGTCACAGGAATACATGTCCAGTACTAAAACTCATTGTGTACCTTTTTATTCTCCCTTTTTTTTTTCTTTTTTTTTTCTTTTTCTATATTTTTTTTCGTTTTTGTTTTTTGTTTTTTTTTTCTTTTTCTCTCTTATTTAAAAAAAATTATTCAAATCCCTAGATCTTGCTCTTTCCTCATCACTCATGTCAATATTGAACACTTAAGTAATAGAGGGCATATATATATTTTAAATTATGCTCTCTAATTGTTGTTAACTCCTACAACTAAGGGTAACAAAAAGAAGTAAAATAGCAAATGGATAAAATAGTTTGAAACAAGGAAGGTTAAATCAACAACAAAACTGGTTAACGCTTAAAGGGGGTTATCTAAGTGGCAATATAAAGTTGGTCTCAAAAAGTAAGCCAAAAATAGTTAATCCTAATTGCCCCTATCATCTTAGTGTCTAGATAATCTAAACAGCAGCCTCAACTAGCATTCGAGTGTAAATTCTAGAATAATCATGCTATGTTTAAATATATATACTCACAAAGGAAGAAAAAAGAGCTTAAAATAGGTATATGCTCTTTGTAGGTTCAAAAGCTCACAAAACAGATAGTAAGGTAGCATGTAAGTGTAAGAAACTCATCACATAACCACAGTAAAAATGCAATTTCAAAGCCCCATAGGATTACAAATGCTCTAGACTTGAAACATCAATCTAACCAAATTAAAGAGGTTTGGATTAAAAATATGAAAAATGAATTAAGATCACATCAAGCCAATTCATCATTTTACCTTATCCATGACATAACTTAGCATAATTTCATAAGCTATCATCAGAAAAATCGCACACAAATCCAACTATGGAATGATTCACACATTTTAACAAAATAAAAATTTTCGCAAATAACAAAAATAAACTACCTAAATATGGTGTAGCAGAATTAAATAAGACAAACTACCAACTATAAAAGATAACACATAAGCAACAAATCCTAAATTAACTACCACAACCCCTATATCATAAGAAAAATAATTACCATAACCCATATATCATAAGAAATATCCCCCCATACCTATCCAAGGCAATGTCTACATTGACTAACAGAAAGCAAATTGAAATGAAAAGAGAAGAGAGAAGAGGAAACTCCCCTGAGGATGGTGGAAAATCACTAAGCAGTAGGAGGAGGAGATGGGGAAGGTGAGCGAACGCGAACCCTAGTAACACTAAAATACTCATTCATTTTAAAAGTTTGATAAGATTGTTCACGTTGCACACGCTCAATAGAAAATCATTGCTCATCCATTTCCTCATGTAATTCATCCAGCTGGCCCTTCATTGTGGTGATATCAGTTGCCTGAAGGTCGCTGGCTACCTGAAGATCATTAAAGGAAGCCTTGTGAGAGGCTTCCATGCGTCGTTGTCGTTCTTCCATAGCGCACTATTTGGCCTCAATAGCATCCCATCGTCTGATGGAGTCAGCTTCAAAGGCATCCCACCGAGCCATGTATTTATTTTCCATGGCCTCTAGATATGCCAAAACAGGGTCTTCCCTTTCACTTTCACTTTTACTAGAATCACTATCCACGTGGCCAGCGGTTGGCGAATGTGTACCTATACTAGATGTACCCTGCACAGACTTGCCTCTAGGGAGCCACTTAGCCATATCACCTGTAACCTTTGTTAGTTTAGCCCTTTCAAATGTATAAGTGTCTAAATCACTAGGGCTTAGGATTTCAGTAAGAGTATGCTTGTCAAAATCATCTGGACATACATGTTTAGCTAGGGCAATGATTATATGGCCTAAACTCAATGGTGCAGAGGTATGATGCAGAATATATTGCATGGCTTTAAAAACAAAAGGAGCAGTAGACACCTTGATATCTTAATGCATACACCAAAGAAGGTACAATTCATTTCGATTGGTCTTATTGGCCACAGTTTTTCCAAAAATAACACTACTTATAATTTTATGCAACACCACATCAATATGATCAAGAAATTTAGTATTAGGTGCATTGGTGGGTGAATAATTGTCAAGGCCAGTCAAATATTTCCATACCTCATGACAACGAAAATCAGCAGGTATTTTAGAAACACTTGTTTTCTTAAAGCCAAACACAGTTTGCATGGTGTTAAGGTCAGCCAAGTACTCTTTTCCAAACATGCGAAATTTAATTCTAGTGAAGTTATTATGGATTTGCAAAGTAAGATAAAATTCACGAATTAATTCCTTGTAAGTTGGGTCTTTCATACCAATGAATTGACTCCAAGACACTACTTTAGCAAATTTTAACACCTTATCAAGACAGTGAAGTACACGCAATGTATCATAATGCACAAAATGAGATAATGTGATTTCACGCAATAAGATAGCATAGTAAGCATTATCTTCTTCTTCAGAACAGATGGGAAATGAAGCTTGAAATTTAGTGGCAATGTCTACCTACGTATGTATTGGAGTTGGAATGGCTGCACCAACGTCAAACACAATCTGCTTGCCCTTGTATTTGGTCCTCGCTGTAGGTATGGGTGTTGATGGATCTGAGTCGTGGGTCATCGGAACAGGCTCTACCTTCGGCTTCTTGGGTTTTTTTGGCTAAGGACTTGAGTTTCGGCATGGTGGTGGGTCTTAGTAGAGCGCAGGAGCGCAAGGGGCTGCTGGAGTATTGTGGGATTGCGTGAGGTGGAGGCGAAGCACAGGGACGCTGTGTGAGCCTGTGAGGCAGGACAGCGCGAGGGGCGCTGTGCACTGCAAGGCGTGTAGGGGCACATTGGCATTGTTGGTGAGCAAAGTTGCTATGGGCGGCAGGCATGAGGAGCATTATGGGTGTGCAGGGGCGAAGCTGGGTGCATAGGTGTTGTGAGGAAGGGAGCGTAGGGGGGCGAAGGCATTGCTGGTGCACAAAGTTGTGATGGGCGGCAGGCGCGAGGAGCGCTGTAGGTGCACAGGGCATTGCAAAATGGTGCAAGGGTGGTGGGGTGCAGGAGGATCGGTACCTGTAGAAGAGGGAGGGGGAAAGTGAGAAACAAGAAAATAAGACCAGAAAAAAATTGGATCCACACGCCCGCGTGGATTTGCTTGGCATCCACACGGCCATAGCAGCCTGCTACCCGTGTGGATCCACACACCCGTGTAGATCTACTTGGAAATCTACACGGCCATGTAGATGCCGAGTTAGTCTTTTTCCTACAAAATTATGCAAATTAAAATATTAAACCACACGTAGAGGAATTAACGAACTACAAAATTTACTATATAAAAATAGTGTTATCAACTATAACTTGAAAGAATTCAAATTAAAGTAGCTATAAAGTAAAAATGGAACAAATAAAATTTGGGTTGCCTCCCAAGAAGCGCCACATTTAAAGTCTAGGCAAGATATCGCTGTGGTCCTCTTTAAGGGGGTCGTACAGACATATTCTCCACTATAGGTACTAACGGAGAATCTTCATAATATTGCTTGACCCACTGTCCATTCACCTAAAACTTTTCTCCCGTGGTTGGATGTTGCAATTCTATCGCTCCATGTGGGAAAACTTGAGTTAATGTGAATAGTCCATTCCATCTAGATTTAAGTTTACCTGGGAAAAGTTTAAAACGAGAGTTAAATAATAACACTTTCATTCCCGGAAGTAAAATTTTACGGATCAATAAGCGGTCATGAATTCTCTTTGTCTTTTCTTTGTAAAGCTTTGCGTTTTCATATGCTTTTTGCCTCAACTCTTCAAGTTCATCTAACTATAGCTTCCTCTCTTCTCCTGCGTTGCATAATTCCGTGTTTAGTGTATTAGTGGCCTAGTATGCTTTGTGCTCCAATTCCATAGGTAGATGGCATGTCTTCCTATAAGCCAACCGGAATGGGCTCATACAAATAGGGGTCTTATAAGCTGTTCGATATGCCCACAAGGCATCATTTAGCTTCATAGCCCAATCTTTCTATGAAGGATGAACTGTCTTTTCCAAAATGCATTTAATCTCTCTGTTGCTTACCTCGACTTGATCCAAAGTCTGTAGATGGTAAGGTGTAGCTATTCGGTGAGTAATGCCATACTTCTTCAACATGCCATCGAACAACTTGTTGCAAAAATGACTTCTGCCATCACTAATGACCGCTTTCAATACTCCAAACCTGCTAAAGATATTATCCTTCACAAATTTCACAATAATGTTAGCATTATTAGTGTGGGTTGGTATAGCCTCAACCCATTTCGACACATAATCAACCGCAACAAGTATATATTCGAAACCATTTGAATTGGGAAAGGGACCCAT